>JAKWJA010002497.1:22239076-22348694 GCA_027704765.1 Solanum habrochaites
TCTTCTTGTGATCGTTCGATGTACTAGACGATGAGTTGTAAATGGGTCTCATATTTTACACACCTGTTTAGTAGTAGAAGTCGCTTTGAGCATCCAGATTTTTTTCTTAACTGAAAATAGGCTGATTGCGACTGACCACCAGCGGACGTCATGGTCGCGACTGACCGTCTCAGGTCTCGTTTCAAAACACTTTGGAAAATCTGAATTGGTTTACTGACAAAACATGCTCTCTCTACCGTCACGCGACTACATTGCATGGCTGAACCGTCACCAGGGCGTGGACTTCCCGTCATCATACCTCTATGGTTGTAAATTGATTCTTCTCTGACGGTTGCGACGACCGCATGACGGGACCGTCGCAGCCAGGCGACTACGGCCCGTCACGTTTCACCATCCCAGTTCGGGTCGGATTTTCTTTACAAACGGTTTTAGTTGACGTATTTTTGACTATATCCTGCTTTATCTGAAGTTAGATGGTTAGAGTTAATGAATTCTCATTACTTGGGGGATTCAAAAGAGGTAACCCTTAAGTTATTAGTAGATTTATTATTTTGCCATCGTTTTTAAAACTCTTTAATTCATATAATTCGGGTAACTAACGAGGGTTTATGAATAAAGAAAAACAGACAGAAGAAGGATAGATAAAAGTCGAACGAAATAAGGAGAACGAGAGAAACAAGCTTGAATTGCTTGCTTGATCACTCATCTTCGGTGATTAGGATTGGTTTCTTTTATCACTATCCGTAGTAACAACTCTTACTAGGGCGAATGATATGTGTTGAGTAGTAGAATTAAGATCTTCTATATGCTATTGCGTGATTGATGAATGTGATCTTAATACTATTATGCATGATTGTGATAAATAAGCATGATGCAGGCTATTGAATCTTAAATCTTTAAAGAAAACCCTATTCACTCCCTTGTTAATGGATGAGCCTTGGGTATAACAGAAGGCTTGATAATTATATAATGAGATTGATGATGCCGGTTGGTGTAAAAGATGCTTGATAAATTATATAATGAGATTGAGTGATGCCTTGGTATAAAAGAAGGCCTTGATAATTAGGGGATTCGGTGCCACGTTCGCTGTACCAGGATAGAAATCGAGGATCTGTGCCACGTTCTGGTACCGCAGGATAGAATAGAGGATCGGGTGCCACTTCCGTAACCAGTTAGAAATAGAGATCGATTGTCACGTTTCGACACCCAGGATAAATAGAGGATCTGAGTGTCCCCGTTCCGACACAGTCTAGTATAGTGGACGGGGTCCCCCTTTCGGTACCCAAGGATAGAATATGAGGATCGGAGTGTCACGTTCCGACGGTGTTCCAGGATATTACTATGGATAAGGAGTGCCACGGTTCCGGTACCAGGATAGAATATGAGGATCGGAGTGTCACTTTCCGACACCGGATAGATATGAGGATCGGAGTGTCACGTCCGACACCAGGATAGAATGGGAGGAGCGATTTTCCCACGTAACGCGTACCGAGAAGTGAATATATAATGAATCCTTAAAGATACTAATATTCTCAATCTAAAGAACATGTTTCCCAAACGAGTATGAATGAGGAGGCGTGAGTCCTCATTGATGTGCTTGGTGTTTGTAGCACGGATTATTGTAATTGTAAATGCTGGCCATGCTAGGATATTAGTTGATTTTATGAATGTTACTTGTATATAATTGTTTTCTTTTTGAGTTGGCCGATGATACTCCTCCAGTAACGTGTGGTTTGTAACTGACCCCCTACTTTTATTATGTTTTCCTTTGTTTAATTTGTGGAGTGTCAGCAAACGTGCCGGTCATCTTCCGATCAACAGTATTTTTCAAGCAGTCTTCGTCAGCACCGGTCCTTCAAGGGTGAGCTAATGCTTCTAGCTTGGCACTGGATCTCCTTCCCTCATGTCTTGATGCCGTGAAGGTTTTCCCGGCATAGGACTAGCTTTTCATTTATTTTAGCTTTCCTAGACTTAACTCTTTAGTTTAGTATTTGGATCAATAGCTGTGCTTGTGGTGATGCTTCCAGATTTTGCGTGGAATTTAATAGAAGTTGAATTTTAGAAGTTATGATGTCTTTTAATTTTGAGTTTATAAGTCTTCCTCTTCCGCTTACTTTATGATCGATATTATTGAAATGATAAGGTTTAGATTGGTTGGTTCGCTTCACATATGAGGGTAAATGTAGGGTGCCGTCCGCGGCTCCGGGGCTTCTGCTCGGTTTTGGGTCTGACAATTAGGCATTTCAATTCCTCAAGATTTGTATGTCCCTCACTTGATTCGGGACAGATTCTATTTTTTATATTTTTTCATTAAAAGTATTATAACTGACTTAGCTATTTTCTATTTGTTTAAGTATGGGCTGTGTCCCAATGTATTCTATAAAAGAGATATGTTGAAGTTTTACTATTTCATGAGAAAAGTTTTAATTTCGCACTACTTTTCATATATGTATGCAATGAACAATTTTAAAGGGCTTTTACAAAACCTCTGAGAGATCAAGTAAGACGTGTTCCGATTCGAGAATGCCCTAAATTCTAGGGGGTACTCTCGGGTCGTTACATATATGTATCAAAATGATAGAAGTAGTAAAAATACAATTTTGAATGAGACCTTACAAGTAACACCAAAAGTAATACAATCCTTTCTATGAATTTTGATAACATGAGGTTTTCTCTAGAAATTTTGGTCTTGGATGATGTGTGCGTTTGCTTCTTAGAAACCTTGGACCTTAACTATGGTAGGCATAATCAGGATTAAATAGATCATAATATTAAAGGGAATAGACTTCATAACATATATCTAATGGACAATCTATATTATGAAAGGTTATATTTCCTAAATGTACAGACAACCCCTTAATTATAAATGTTTTGTGAAACACATTAAGAAGTAAGGTTGTACTAGACACGACTTTTTAGGCACCCTAATATGACCTGCTATGATATCACTTTTTTCACGCCTCAAGTGCCATTGAGACGGATATGCACTCAATACCCTAAAGGTCTAGGAGAAAGAACATATATCTTAGTGCAAAATTATTGAAACGTAATATTTAAAAGTAATTTTGTCAACTAGTACTAGGAAGAATTAGCACAACAATTTTGGATAATAAATATTTAACGAAGTAGTTTGACATATTCTTAAAACTTGGACTATATAAAGAATCCCATTACCTGCATTGGAGATTGTACACCCTCACATTGTATCTTTTACCTTGATAATCATTTAGAGATCTTAATTTGTTGGTACACATAATATATGACTTAATGAAGAAAGCTATGGGATCAAATAACCTTACATACCTTAATTCTAGATTCATAAAGCTTATCAAGTCTCATCTTGTCCTTTAACGTCATAATCTTCATTTGCAACAAACAGTCGAAAAGGCTAATATTAGTAGTTTACCAACATACTCGGAATATTTAAAATCATCAATATAATATTCATGTAACCAACCGATAATCATTCTAATTGAGTGTGTTCTTTCAGATATTTTTTCCATTATAGTTATTTACATGTAAAATCATTCCCACGAGGTTTGTTGGCACTCCACAGTTCTTGAGATTTGATAGGCAGTGAGCTTACAAAAACATAAATTCTGATTATGTATCACCACAACTTATGAAATTCACCCCAAAAACCTTCCTCAACCGTTCTCTAAGAACATCCATGACCTCCCATACACAAATCAATACAATTATAGTCATCTATATCCAAAGATAAACAAAATACCTTGAAATTACAGCTTTTAATCACCATTCCATGTGTTCCAATAAACCTGTATGTCTAGAATCCTTAAATAAACAAATAATTAAAGGTTGTGGCAGCGCCTTATCTTGTCTATCTTAATATTTTATTCTCCGTCAATTATTTTTGTTACCTTCTTTTAATTTTTGGAATATTAACTAGCGTTACTTAAGGGGTTCTACTTAGCGAGGGTAGGGGTATGGGACTCTACTTATACATGGAAAAAGTTGACCTTGAGGAAGTCTCAGGAGGTTGTTCTTATGTATTTATGAATGAAATGCAATTGTTCACTTTATATAATGTTGACCTTATATTATATTGACTATATGTAATGAACATGATTCTAGTTTATGTTGATGTACATGATGATTAAAATGCATGATATGAAGATATATGAAATGTAGACGTTGTTTATAGTCCTTTGCTTTGTTTACATGATTATGTGAGGTTATGGGGCTTCAGATAATGATTTCACTTGTAGGATTGGGAAAGGGTTTAGTACGTTCTTTATATGTTTTTTGAGTTTTTGACACCTTAGTAATGAATTTTTTTTTTTCGTGACATTATATTCGAGTTGTTATGTTGATATGATCTAATAAGATGTAATTTATGCTAATATGAAAATTATGCTAAGGTTGTTCTTGTGTTGATATGAACTTGTCTTAAGTGATGTTGTGATTATTGACTTGTATATGCTATTATATGTGCATAAATACTTTTGAAAATGACGTAGCATGGTTTTTAGCTAAATGTGTTTTTAAGAATAATTTCAATAATATTACTTGCATATGATTCCATACTTAGTACATCTTGTTGTAATAATCCATATTCTCTCCCTTTTCCCAAACAATATAGGTTTGGGCCATTAAAGTGTCAATGTCGTTTTGCCACAAGACTTGGACTTCCCCAAAGTTTTGGAAGATCCTCAATGTTTCGAGGATGATTTCACCTTTTCATCTTAGTCGTATTGGTTATATCTAAAGACGATTGTTTCATCTCTAATTCTAGAGACTATTGTTGTAAGCCTATATGTGCCATATTGTATTGATCTAAGGTCTATACCAATGTTGTGATACTCTTTAGATAGTTTAATGTGAAATAATGTTATAAGGCTACATCTTATGTATTGGTTATGTTGCCTAAATGAAAAGCCTATGTAAGTTTCATATATGAGTAATCTATGTAAAGTCCATATATAATATGTGAGAGGTCTATGTATTCATTATTATGTAACATTTTTAATTTTCGCATTTTTGACCTACGATATGTTATGAGTAATACTAAGGGATAGTTAAAGTTGTATCCGAGGATGAAAACACTTGTTATGTCTAGGGGGTGATCCTCGGTCATGACAAACTTTGTATCAGAGTATAAGAGAGAAACTTAGGATTTCTCTCTCACTAAGCCACATCTACGTACATTCTTATTCATGTGTATGAAGCGCGCCACACTTATGAATGAGACTCGATGTTATGCTTATGAAAATATGGTTTCTTTAATAATCTTTAATTGTGCCCGCTAGAGTAATAATCTTCGTGTCATTTTCTTTTCTGTTCTAACTTTTACTGGGTTTATAGGCCCGTGCCTACAGATGGATGCTACAAGGAGAGTAGAGGAAGAATTTGATGATGTGGGAGTTCCTCCTCAAGATAACAAAGCTCCTTTGCAAGGCAATCAAGTTCCTCTACAACACCAAGCTCCAGCCATTCCTCCAAAAATTACTAATGGAGAAATAAGAACGGATTTTATAATTTTGGATCAAGCTAGGACTACTTAAGCTCAATCTATAACAACTTAAGCTAAAGCCATGAAGGCTCAAGCAAATCGGGAAGTAACACCCCATTTGCAAAAAAATGCAAGTACCATGGCTTCTCACTTAAGGGACTTAACAAGGATGAACCCTCCAATGTTCTTTGGGTCTAAGGTGAATCAGGACCCCCCAACACATTCCTGATGAGGTCTACAAGAGTCTATATGCTATAAGAGTGAGTTCTAATGAGAAGGCTGAGCTAGCCACAAGGATGTGGCTCAAACTTGGTACATTCAATAGAGAGAGAATAGGGATTTGAGAGCAGGTCCCATAAGTGGGGAGGTGCTTAGTAGGTCTTTCCTTGATAAGTTTCTTTCAAGAGAGGAAAAAGTGGAAGAGTTCATCAACCTTCATCAAAGACGTATTAGTGTGCAATAATATTCTTTAAAATTCACAAAAATTGTTAAAATATTCTCATTCTTTGGGGCCTAATCCTACGGACGAAATGAGCCATTTTGTGATGGGTTTGCCGGATGATCTTTTGGAAGATTGTCATTCGGCGATGCTACATGACAACAAGTACATTTGTCATTTGATGGTGCATGCTCAACAAGTTGAGGACAATAGGCTCAAAAGGAATAATAGGTAATTCAATACGGAGAAGGCTTATGAATGAGGTGCTTATAAGGGTAAGTTGGAAATCAAAAACAATCTTATGTTCAAGAACACGTTCTCGTCACAACTAGGGAACACCCCCTAAATGTAACCGGCTTCCTTCTTCTCGAATATGACTAAGACTAGCCTTTTAGAATTGGCTATTACATTTCATAGGTCAAGAAGTTCAGAAAATGTAAAAATTTCTACATATTGAGGTATACGTAGACCTCTCGCTTACTTTAGATATATACAGATGGAGTTTAGTTAGACTCCTCGCATAGTAAGCTTACATAGGCTTCTCGTTTAGACAACATAAGATACAAAAAAAAAAATAGGAATTTAGTTAGTCACTTCGTTCTTCTCATATTGAACCAGCTAAAATGAGTACCAATTTTCTACAAATATCTAATACAACGTCAATCAATGCAATTATAGGCCTTAGAACTTAATGCTTAGAAACCTAACGTATTTGTAAAAACATAGAAATTTGTGTTTTGTACAAAACATATTGTACTAAGTATGGATCCCTATCCATAAATCAATATAATTCATGAAGACAATGGCACAATGTAGTAAAATGAATGCGCTATGTTTCAACACTCCGACATGAATGCTTGAAACGTGATAAGTCAACCCAACATTATATAACCAAAACATAAGCAAAATAAAACAATAATTCCTGCAATGCCAATCATATAACCCCCATAACCTATCAAAGCGAAAGAATCACATTTAGTCTCTTATTATATACATACGACAAAATATCATTCTTTCTCATAACATGTTTGATTCATAACCTCATATGTAATTTGACATGCAATTCATGAAATCAACTTACTCATACAAGAACACTTCTATGTCCATCCCTTAGGATCCCACTTGTGCAATGAGTAAGAGACCTCCCATACCATCCCTCACCCTATGTAGTAACCTTTAATACAATCCCTAATAATAGTTCACATACTTGACTTATACATTTACCATATAACATTAGGGAAAGAACTGCAATACCCGATTTTAGAACATTTGAGCTACATGGAATCCGGTGTTTTCCTCCCACACTGAAAAAAGGGGGCTAACACTTACCTATGGTGTAACAAATAAAACATATCTATCTAGGTGGATACACTAAGTTATAGTCCAATGTGGGCACATAGATAAGGGTTAATGAAATTGTTACTAAAAACCTTGAGTGACTAACGTGGAGGTTTCAATCTCATTATACAACACATATCTTTTGAATTCATACTTACTAAACGTGAAGAAACCCATGAAGGAGTCCGTACTTTCTAAACCTAAGACCTCCATCTCATTTACATGACCTTTTGATGCTATGCATTTATTCTCTTTAGTAGTTATCATGCTCTTCACAAAGATCATGTTAGTCTCTAATAAACCCCTATGTGAAAATTTTCATTGTAGTAGCTCATAGATATTCATAAGTGACATCTACTCTAACTTTAGAAAGACTACATACAACTAAGCAAACCTTTCACTCAATATTTTATCAGAATCATAAGATGTTATTTTAAAACCTTTAATTATTATATAGAATAATTGTTGTCTACTTCATAGCAAATTCAATAGTCTAGGGTTAGGGATAATAAATACTGACTATTAACATCACAATCATAAATTACACATGGAAGTATTATACTGTAAGTAAATCATACATCATAATAGGATTCTAGAAGAATTAACCTCATACCTTATTTCCCTCCCTTTCCCTTCATACATCAATTACCCAGGATTACATATCCATTACATAAAAAAGGTAAATAAAAGAAATAATACATCGGAATTACTATTCGATGAGAGTGTAATTTATCCTTTATTTTTTCCTTTCCATCCACTCGGATTTCTTCCGTTTCATTGATTTTTTACACATTCATATAGTTAGCATCCTTCGTAATTTCTATTGAATCATAATATATAATGAGTATAGGGAAGTATAAGGGTTCAAAGGGGAAATCTTGATAGATGACATTGATTAACAATTTCATTTTGAAAAGAGAACCCATGTCTAGATTGAAACCCTACTTTTGAAAAATTTGAAAATCAACATTGAAAGGAATTCCAAGAGTGAAAGAAACCATACATTAGTGATGATGTTGCCACACATTTAAGATTAAAAACTTTGTGAATTCGTTCTTGAATTGAAGCTCTAGTTTTCTTAAAAGAAGGCTGATGTTTGGGGAAGAGAGAGACTAGAGAGTAAGAATCTGACTTTGTTTTTAGGAATTGAAGTGTGTTAGGTTATTTTAATGAGTTTTAGGTCTTATATAGTCCCTTAATTAGCTTAATTAGACACTCCCTAACACTTAATTAATGTAATACTATTAAAATCTAAGACTTAGTCTAGAGCCTCACATGAGTGTCAAATGTTTTTAACACTGTTTTAAGCTCATTAATAGTGTATAAATGTTACAGAGGAAGTTTTAGTGTCAAAATGTCGAGGAACGTTCAAAATGGATGAAATCTTGTTAAAAAGTTTCTAACACATATTAGAGTAATTTTAGTGTCAATAAATTGGGGTAAGACTTCCCAAGAATCACCCTAGGGATCCTTTAGGAGGACCCTTTCATTTTAACCCAAAGCCGTCAAATGGGACAGTGAAGGCAGTGTCAACCTACACTTGCCATTGATGGGTCCTTGGTGAGATGAGGGGCGTCGGTGCCTCTATCGTTGTACACATAGCCAATTTTATGAAAACGGCCAAATGTTGGGTATATGACCAAAACGAAGGACCTAGAGGGCAGTTGGTACCAAGGCCCGTCAACTGACCTACGGACTATCGGTCGCGATCTCGCAGGTCAGGCCTGCAATTTCAGTGGTGAGTTTTAATTGTTTTATTTTATTAAGTTAGTTAGTTAGGAGTTTAATAAGTGATTACGGGGTGGTTAATTAGGTTAGTTAAATAACCATATAATTTCCCCTAATTCTTAACACAACTTTACACTCCCAAATTCCCAAACCCAAATTTCTCTTCCTTCTGTCTACATTCTTTTTCCCATAGAAGAAATCCATTGAAGGTCTAGCTAAAGGTATTTAGGGCAGAAATAAATGTTCTTTTTCTTCATGAATCTTAAAAAATACTAAGGTATGGGTACCTTTAACCTTTGTGATTTGTTTCCCCGTAGGCTTCTTCAAAAATTGTTTTTAAAAAAGATGATTTCATATGGGATTCTTTCTAAAACGAACTTGATATTATAAATCATTTTGTATATGGTTTATTTTGACTATTTTTTTAGAATTATATGTACTATGATTCTAATATGCTATGTCTTGATGAGTTAGCCTAGTATGTGGAATAGATCGTGAAATTGACCCAACTTCCTTACCCTAGGTTATTAACTAATGTTTAATTGAGTTGTAGTGATTCAATTTATTTCATTATTGTGTTTATTACTATTGATTTATGTTATTACTCTTATTATTTTATTGAATTGACTTGGTTGATGGTAGGACCATAATGATGACTCTTAAAAGAGATTGGGTAAGTCTTGATATCATAAACATTTACTTCCATTATGACGGCTTGTATTTGGTTATGAAGTTCAATTGAGGTATATCTTGTAATTGGGTTAAGTAGGTGTGTTATGATGATGCCATTGAAATTTCTTAATTATGTGATAGTGAGATTATGCTTAAGATGTAATGATATAAGGTTTGTTATGAAGTACCTATGTGCTTTACTATCATATAATAATGCTAATGTGCTATCTCACATATGTGGGTTGTAATGAAAGGTTTTCTCATTCAATTCATATTGACATTATCACTATGACTATACAAGGAGCTAATCACATGTGACCTGAACTATGTTAAGATTGTAAAAGAAAGACATTTCAAAAGAGATTCTAGCTTAGCACTGAGTGAACTAGTAGTGAGAAGTGTTCCTTCCCACATAAGGAAGGTAGGTTCACTAATGTACTCCATATATTGGAGACTATAATGTATGTAGCATAAAGAGGTCCCAAGTATATCTCCTAGTTCTTGAAGTATGTTTCCACCATAGGAATACTAGCTAGTTGATCAACCTAGAATGCTATGTTCATGTCTTGGGACTACCTTCAAAAGTAGTCGACCTTTTTTCGGTGTAGGGTTTCATGACACTGGATTCTACATTTAGCTCTTGATGTCTATGTCGGTTAAGGCAAGTGTTGTCGAAAGTAAAATGAATTATTAAAGTGGTATGGGACTCTATCTACAGATTCCACAAGTTGACCTTGAAGGAAATCTTATGAGGATGTTCTTATGCTCTTATAAAGTAAATGAAATACATGTGTTGACTTTTTATGTTGATCATGCTATAAGATGTTTGTTTCATATGGACTTGCTATGTTATGTGATGTTAAGCATTAATTGTGATCATTTATTTGGTTTGCTCTGTTGATTAAGGTAATGGGGCTTACTTGGTCATTGCACTTGTAGACTTGATGGGGGTTATGATTAAAGCTCTTGTTTGTCTTGTTTTGACATAACCTGTGATACATGCTTTGTTTGTATAACATGATATTGGAGTTGTGTTGGATATCGTTGCAGTATGTTACTAATCACGTTGACTTTGTTATTCTTGATGATGTTGCTCTTGTGTTGAATATGCTATTGTCTTAATGTTTAGCTACTTGTTGTACTATATATTTTCTTGATTGTGCATGTCTTTTAAAAGTAACTTGGTATGGTTTTATCAAATGTCCCTTTTTAGCATGATTTATATGTTGTGTGTGCATATGTTTCCATAATTAGAACAAGTGATATGCTAACCCCTATTTTTTCCTTTTTCCCAAATATTTTAGGTTCTGATCGTTGAAGGGTTCGTGACAAATTTGCAAGGATGTCTTGTTTAATTTTTACAAAATATGGGTATGACCTCAAGTTACTATGATGATACCTTTCTGTCACTCTACCTATGTTACATTGCTATAATCTAAATATAATCATTGCACTCTTATTGTTTCGAGATATTTTTGAAAGCCCTAAGTGGCATTTATACATTGGTGTAAGGTCTATGCCTACATTGTTCTATTCAGTTTAGATGCTTTAATATGAGACATGCCTATTAAGAGTATATTGTGTATTTTATATATATGCGGAATAAAAGTAGAAGACTATGTAATATTCATATACGAAGAGTCTAAGTAAGCTAGCTATGAATACATTATGTGTATGTGAGAGGTCCATATAATGTAGAGTTAGATGAAAAGTTTCAATAGTGAACTTTTTAACGTATGAAATGTAATGATGAATGCTAATAGGCTAGTCTTAGTCCTCTCCGAGCAAGCCGATGTCGGTTACGTCTAGGGGGTACTTTTCGGATGTGAAGCGTGTAACACTTATTAATGAGATACTATGTGATGCTTAAGAAATCCTCATCTTCTTGTAAGTAATATAGTGCTTCTAGAGTCTTATATTATATTATTTCACCTTAACCTTTTATTGTGGTTATAAGTATGAATACTCAAAGGGCTGTGGGATAAAGGGCCGCGGAAGGGATTTATAAAGTAGGGGCTCATGACAACCAAGATCCTCCAGAAGACAATCAACTCCCTCCACTTGAAGAAGTTACTACGGGTAATCATGTTCCAGTTGTTCCTCCATCAATGACCTATGGAGATATAAGAGAGGATTTTCTCAACACAGTGACCTATGGACCTCCACAATGTTGTCACTTCTCAAGTCCAATCCATGACGATACAAGTAAATAGGGAGGTTGGACCCCGGGTGCCTCATCATACTAGCACTATGACATGTCATTTGAGAGACTTAACTATAGTTAATCCACCCATTTTCTTCTGGTCAAAAGTAATTGAATACCCTCAAAAATTCCTTTATGAGGTCTATAAGATTCGATTTTCTAAGGGTGTGACTCGACAAGAGAAGGCCGAGTTGGAGTCCTATCAACTCAAAGATGTGGCCCAGCCTTGGTACATACAATTGAGAGATAACAGTATGTTAAGTTGTGTTTCATTGACTTGGGAAATATTCAAAAGGGCTTTTTTTAATAGGTTTTTTCCTAGAGAGATGACGGAAGCTAAGGTGGAAGAATTGATCAACCTTCCTCAAGGAGGTATGAGTGTACTTTACTACATCTTGAAGTTTACTAATTTGTCCAAGTATGCTCCATCCTTTGTTTCAAACCCAAGGTATGGTATGAGTCGTTCTCTGACGGAGGTTTCCGATGACTTTGTGGAAGAATCTCGTTCCGCTATGCGACATGATAATATGAATATCTCTAATCTCAGGGTTCATTATCAACAAGTGGAAGAGAGTAGTCTAAGGAGGAACAATATAGAGGCAAAGAGGGTTAAGTCCTATGATGGTGGTTTTTTAATGGGGAGGTTGGAAATTCATGAC
This sequence comes from Solanum habrochaites, assembly GCA_027704765.1. NCBI lineage: Eukaryota > Viridiplantae > Streptophyta > Magnoliopsida > Solanales > Solanaceae > Solanum > Solanum habrochaites. Next base: position 22,251,589 of record JAKWJA010002497.1, read on the forward strand.
ACACCTAGATTCAAGAAGAGGTTCTCCAATCATGTTCCATCCAAATTTACCAAGGTTCGTGATGATAGGGTGTCAAAAGTTAAAAGGTACTAATTAACCAAGTAAGAAACTATCTTGTTTAATGTGTGATATGAAGCAGTACGGTGAGTTCCTTGTTTAGGACAGACAATTGCTTTGGATATGGCAAGAGTGGCCACAAGGTAAGGGATTTCGGTTATACAAATGGGTAAGACAACAATTGTGGGAAAGCTCAAGCTAGTGGTTCTAATTTGGATGCTCCAAGAATAATTACTTTTATGCAGTTCACTAAATGGGTGAACAAGAGAGTTCTCTCGATGGTGTGACCGGTATGTTGAAAGTTTTCTCTACTGATGGTTATTCTTTACTTGATCTTGGTGCGACATTATCCTTTTGTTACTCCCTTGATAACTAGGAAGTTTTATATTTTTTCCGATGTCATATATGAATCTTTTATGTTAACTACCCTGTTAGGTTATTCGGTGGTTGCAAAGAGGGTATATAGAAATTGTCCCATAAAATTAACCAATAGAGTTACTTATGTTGAATTCTTGCAAGATGATATCTAAAGGGTGCTTATACCATATTATAAAATTCAAAGATTTAGACTCCAAAAATCATCCAATTGAGTTAGTCCCCATAGTGAGGGAATTTTCGGAGGCCTTTCCTAATGATCTTCCTGGAATTCCTCCGGAATGGGAAATTGATTTTGGTATTGACTTTCTTCCGGAAACCAACCGCATTTTAATTCCTCCTTATCGTATGTGTCACACCTGGGATCATACAACAGATGAGACCGGCGTTGTCGTTCTCTCAGAGGACTTAGACAAGCCCTTAGCGTTTGTTATAACATGTGATCAATAAAATTTGCGGAAAATTAAAACATTTGCATTCTATTTGAAGTATACATCGACTTCATACTATATTCTAAAGGACATACGTTATTCTAAAAGTCTGTCTCACATATATAAAACAATCTAAAGTGTGCACATCTACACTTAGACAATATATAGTCAATATGCCATATAGGTCTTAATACAAAAGAATACAAGGAAACATAATCAGAAGTAGACTATTACTAAAAACTACTAAAAATGTTTATAAGCTAGAATATGATAGATAGCATCCCCGATCAGAAGGACCTATCAAGACTTGGAGAAAGAGTTCAAAGCTTCTAAAAATTGACCTCCTTGAACTTCAATGGTCGGAAGCTACAGTTGTAGTAATATAAAGTAATGGGGTTAGTACACCACATGTACTAAGTATGGGTATATGCACATAAAACTCAAGGAAATGAATGAAAAAGGATCAATTATTATATTTTAGAAAACATTGTAATTCATATGAAAGTTGTCAAGGCACATACCATATAACATATACAAGTTATGGATTCCATCACCATAAAGCATGATCATAAGAAAAGAAATATTATCATAGAGTCGTATTAACCCTTCATATTCAATAGATCATGTAACATAGAATACAAAACACTTACCAATGATCACATCCCCAACATACAAGGGTAATGGTCATGTGAAGCCCTATAACCCCCACACAACCAAGTAGATAAGATAGGAGACCATGAATAAAGCTTAGTTTCATATAACTTGTAACATAAGTAGTCCTCACTTCATTTAACAATATAACTCAATAACTATTCATCATAAAGACTAACATGATATAAGAATAACATTATGTATCATAAACATATACCTTCATGTTTTCATATTACACAAGACAAAACTCCTAGGACTTCCATTAGAGAGAACTTGTGCAATGTCTAGGTAGAGTCTGATACCCCTACCTCTACTAAGTAGAATCCTCCAGTCATCCTACTCAACGTTTATTTACATGTCTTTAATTTTACATAAGGGAACATTCTCCTTAAGCAACATAGACCATGTGAGCTAAACACGAAATCTGGTGTCATAATACCCAGAACGAATGAAGGTGGTCTACCGGCCAAAGTAGAACCTAACATGACATAGCTTTCTAGGTGGATCCACTAGCAAGTATCCTATGGTTGAAACATAGTTCAATAACTAAGAGATGTATTAGACACCCATAGTTCAACATTACATGGCAGCTTCAATCTCATGAGAGTCATTGTGAACCTACCTTCAAACTAGGGAAGGGACACCTCCCATATCTAGTTCATTGGTGCTTGCTTAAGTCCCTTTCTTGAATAACCCTTAACTTGTCTTTTATCATAAACTTTTCATAGGTCATAGGAGATCAACTCCTTGTATAAACATGATCATGAGCTCGTTATGATTAGAAGAGAATTTCCTTTCATCATAACCCTTCATATGTGATATTAATATTACAGTCATCTTGTGTGAAGCATTCAAGAGAATAATATAACTTGCATTTATCGTGTTCTTTTTATGATCTCACAAATAACATGTTCATATCCAAGCATATACACATAGCAACATCATATATCATTTCACAACATATCATCATTATTTATAGACTAACATAAACATGGTAGAGTTATCACAACTTTAGCAGACTTAACTCTTGCTTCCAAGTACCTTATTCAAGAACTTACATTCAACGTACAACATTCACAACCATAACATAGTGAAATACAAAATATCCTAATCAAGAAAAAATCTTTAAATCATATACTAGACCAATCTGTAATGTAGGATAAAGGAAGGGGTCATTTAAGAGTTAGTTCTAGTCTGAGTTCCAATCCCTACGTTTACATGTCGTCAAGTAATAGAAACAACCATATGAAACCATCAATTTGATAAGAACATGTATCACACGGAATTCACACATAAATAACCACATACTCATAAATTCGTGTTAATTTAGACAATAGAAAACACTTACTTTTCATAAAAAAAAAATCATAATTCTAAGGTTAGGAAGAAAATTTTTTTTGTAGGGTAAAAACCCTAGTGTTTGAAGTTCTTGAAAACATATGTTGGAGGGACCTCATGGGGAAAGGAATCCAAAGATTGAAAAACCCAAACCTTATAAATGAAGAATTCACGAAAATTGGATGAAAAACTTGAAGTCTTTGTCTTCTTCCTTAAGCATTTTTTGTTCTTCAATGGAGTTTGGAAAATAGAGATTTCTTGAGAGATATGATTGAAATTTCGTTTGATATGATTTGGGACATGTAAAAGTTATCTAAAACTGACCTAATATACACATATAGTCTTCCTATAAATTACCCAAAAGACTCTCCACTTAAATGAGTCTTGTTAAGAAGTTAAATTACAAAAAATACAACTTTAACAATTCTGGGAAGTAGTTACGCATTGCGGGTCAAATCTCGTCATTTTTAATAAATTTTGAGATGATGCAGAGAGGTGAGTGTCATCCTCACGTCGCGAGGCTGCCTCTCAAATCTTGTGGCAGAACAACTCGTGACCAGCTTGCGTCGCACACTTCAAGTCCCAATCTTGTTCACGCAGGCTGTTTTGGCAGCCTGCATTCTCATGTTGGGGTCCTCTCTAAGGACCCTTAGGTTGGTCCTTGGAGTTTCCTTACTGGACGTTTGGACCCTTTGTACTACATACTACCTATCCAAGGTCTCTATACATGTTTTTAACTTCATTTGACATCTCAAAATCTTCACAAAACATAGGGACGTCAACAAGTTCAAATTTACTAGTTTTCGAACATCAAGGTTTTTGTTTGTCGTTTTGGCTCTACCCTTTTCCGAATGAGTTTATTATATTAATATAGGTATGGAAACATCATTTTAAATGTTATTTGATGGATTAAACTCTAGTCTAAGTCATGGCATTTGCAGTGTTTTACAAGATGGCTCTAGCTGAATGGAAAGAGGTGAAGACCAAACTCAAAGACATACTAGAAAAATGCTTCATTAGACCTAGTATTTCTCCATGGGGTTCTCCTGTATTGTCTTTGAAGAAGAATTAAGGGTCCATTAGAATGTTCATTGATTATCGCCAACTCAATAATGTCACTATTTCGGACAAGTATCCTCTCCCTCGGATTGACGACTTGTTTGATCAACTCCAAGGGTCAAGATACTTTTTCTAAGATTGACTTGAGATCGAGGTAAAACCAAATTAGTGTTAGAGGTAAGGATATACCAAAAATGTCATTTTGGCCTAGATATGGTTACTATGTGTTTCTAGTAATGTCCTTTGGTCTAACAAATGCCCTAACGGCGTTTATGGAGTTCATAAATAGGGTGTTTCGAAGTTACCTAGATTCATTTGTCATTGTCTTGATTGACGAGATCTCGCTATAGTCGAAAAATAAGGGTGAACACATGGACAATTTGAGAATGGTGTTGAAAATACATAAGTAAAACCAACGATTTTCTAAGTATAGAAAATGTGAGTTGTGGTTGAGGTCGATGGAGTTTCTTGGTCAAATCATCTCTAGTTAGGGAGTTTAGAGTGATTCTAGGAAGACCGATGTTGTTAAAATTTGGCCTAGACCTGCAAATCTAGGGAGAACCCCATAAAAGTAACATGGGGTAATTGACCTATCAGAGTTCCTAGAGAAACGCATAGTTATCATTTATGGCATTGTCATAGGTAAATATCGCGGAATATTAAAAACTTTCTTAGCACATCATATGCTAGAACATCACTTTCATTATATCTAAAATATCTTAATACATAGTTAAAGACTAGTCTCTTTTTGTCATCCTAGATTCAACATCATGACAGTACCTTAGGGATTTGACCCTTATAACATAATACATACGTAAACCGACATATAGCATTACAGTAAACAAGATATATGACATCCTTGGACTTAAGGATTCCTTTTGCTTGAGCTTGGGAATCACACATCAAGCTCCTCAAATCCTAGAGACATCCATTAAACACCCTTAACCTAGACTTTGTGTAAAAAGTAGGGAAGAATAGAGTTAGTACAAGAATGCACTAAGCATGGGAAGATAATTCTATGAGGATGCATCCTCCCATCCGACGCCCTTAACAGTTCTATAGGGGCAATGTCAACATTACAAATTCTTACGGCCCTCTATTACTACCTCCTCTACCCAATAGACACACATTCATTGTAACTAGTAGTTTGATGCAGATTATCACCACGAGGGATTTGTTTTTAAGGCTACAATTAGATGATCCCCATGCTCACATAGCGAAACTGAGGTTTATGTGAAAAAGTTGTTTGGGTAGATCAGAATTAGACATCAAAGTCATCAAGTTGTGTGTGTTTTCTCAATCATTGACGCGAGATGCAGCGGTATGATTTACTGAGCTACCCTATAATTCCATCTACACTTTGGATCAGTTGAGCGATGTATTCCTAGCAAAGTACTATCCAGTGTCTACGAAGCTTAATGACAAGGATAAGGTGAACAACTTTGTGACACTACCGGGAGAGTCGGTAAGTAGCCCTTGCAACAAGTTTACTGCGTTTGTGAGAAGTGTCCCAAACTACCACATTGATAATGAATTGTTAAAAGAGTACTTCTACCGAGGTCAAGATGATAACTATAAAGTAGTTTTCAATACTACAGCGAGGGGTTCTTATGATGGGTGCACTTTTGCTGAGATCGCAGATAAGTTGGAGAAAATTTTTGGCAACAATAAGACTTGGAGTACTAGAAATTAAAACAATGGGAGAAACAACTTTGAAGTACAAGCTAGACACAATCCGGCGGAAGATTAAATTCGTGAGGAGATTTATCAAATCAGGACTGAGCTTGGGTTGGTATAGAAACAAGTCACTGGGGTGCAAAGAAAGTAAATGCGGTGATTTACTTGACTAAACAAACACTGCCTGCGGATGAGTACTATTATGAAGAGGATAATTATGCAGTGAATGATTAGATGGGGTTTTTCGACCAAACACCCAAGGCTCAAATAAGGGGAATTGGCGTCCATGTAAAAAAAATCAAGGTCGGAACTACGGTAACTACAATAGAGAGGGGTCGTATGTTCGAGATGGAAACTACAACCGCGACAACAACTTCAACCGGGGTAACTACGGTAACAGAAATGATAGGTGTAGTCCCTATATTCCACCTCAATATTGGGAAGATAAGCCTATGATCATTGGAGGTAGTATGGCGCGAGTTTAAAATATGTTACAAAGGATGATTTGGAGATTTGATGCTAATGACAAGTATGCCAAGGAATGGAGAAGTGATTTATAGAACATTAGGCAAAAGGTGGATGCACATGTTGTCTCAACTAAGCACTTTGAGTTACAAATGGCCCAAATATCCACTACAGTTAATCCATGCAAGCCATTCACTTTTCCTAGAAATACCTTCCAAAATCTTAAAAATGATGGACATTGCAAGGCAGACACTAATCGAGGAGGTAAGCAACATATTTATAAACTAATGCCGTCTATGGTAGAAGATGAGAGGAGAAGAGGCAAATAGATGGTGGAAACTAGTGGAGAATTGGTGGAAGAGACAACCAAAAAAGCATATATGCCTCAAAAAGTGATCCCCAATCATAGACCTCCACCCCAATTCCCTTTGAAATTAGTGAAAAAGAATGAGGAAAGTAATTCATATAGGCGTTTTATCAGTATGTTGAAACAACTTTCCATCAATGTCCCTTTGATAGAAGCTTTGGAACAAATGGCCAGTTATATTAAATTCATGAAGGACATGGTTACAAAAAAAAGATTGGTAAGTTTTCAAGATTATAACCGAATGCAACATTGTAGTACTATTCCAGTAAGCTGTCTTGTGAATAAAAAGAAAGATCCGGGCACATTCACTATTCCATGTACAATCGGATTATTACACTTTTCTAAAGCACTGTCTGTTTAGGACAAAGCATAACCTCCTGCCTTTTCCAATGTATAATATTTTGGGTTTAGGGTAACTCAACCCTCCTGGCAATGCGGTTTTTTGATGGCCACCAAAATGAAGAAACCGCACAATTATAACTCTATATGTGCTCGTTAAAGTTGAGTTATTTATATTTCTGGCCTTTTTTTTTCTTGACTATTAGGTGGACTTTGAGTTTCCTATTATTCTTGAGAGGTCGTTCCTTACCACTGCTCATGCTTTTGTTGATATGGATAAAGGACATATGAAGTTTAGATTGAACAAGGAAGAAACAACTTTCAACATTTATAAATCCATCAAGAAGAGTGATGAGACCTAAATGGTATATACTATATACTATCAGGATGAGAGTAAGTTTGAGGTATGAATTGAAGAATGCCTAGATGTAGAGGCTCTAGTGGCAGGGATCATGAATTTTTCAAGTGATGGTATTGAAGAGTATGGGACTTTTTGGTGCAACAGCTTGACGTAATACATATTGGTCCAAACCAATGAAGTGTGGAGTGTACATCTAGTATCGTAGTATCAACCGCGAGACACATTGTGGAGTATCCAAATAATCTTAATGCTCTCCACCTCATTTTGAGGTATCTATTCTTTCCTTGGAGAGGATGAACAATTTTCCTGGTACATTATTGCTACAGATTTGAATGCCCAACAAGGAACAGTGGCCTATTGTAAATCTAAAGAGGTCAACTACGCTATTTGTTTGACTAGTGCAAACCTTATTGGATTCCTCCCATAGTTGTGTCACGAAAAAATGCAGAACTCATGCCTGGATCACAATCCAATATTGATTCACCAGAGCGGTGAAATCCCCTATGCTAATAGTAAAAAGGAGATCATTAAGTGGTTAATTTCGGAATCATATTTCCTATTGCAGATAATGTTGGGTTATGCCCTGTTCAAGTTAATGCCCAAAAAATGAAGGAAGGACAATAGTGCCCAATGAGAGGAATGAGTTTGTTCCAAGGAGGGTGGCGACATAATTGAGAGTTTCTATGGATTACCGAAAGTCTAATGCATTGACAGTGAAGGATAATTTTCCTATGCCCTTTATTGACAAGATGTTAGATAAACTCACAACAAAAGGATGGTACTATTTTATTGATGGCTATTCAGAGAAAAATCAAATCACTATTGCCCCAAAGTATAAAAAGAAGACCACTTTTACCTGCCCTTATGAGACATTCACCTTAAAGAGGATACATTTTCGGTTATGTAATGAACTTGCCATCTTACAGTAATGTATGCTTTCGATATTTTCAAATATGGTAAAGGAAACTATTGAGGTGTTCATGGATGATTTTTAATTTGTTAGCAACTCCATTAATTGGTGTTTGAGTCACTTAGCCGAGGTTCTCAAAAGATGTGAAGACTGCAATCTTGGTCTTAATTGGGAAATATGTAACTTTATTGTGAAAGAAGGTATAGTATAGGACTATTGACCACTCATTCACCAAGATTCAGACGTGTTCCCCAAGTCATGTGATAAGTGCCAAAGAGATGAAGGATTTTGAAAGAGTCTAGAGCTCCATCTAAATCATATTTTGGTGATTGAGTTACTTGATGTTTGAGGCATTTATTTAATGAGGCCTTTTGTGAGTTCTTATGGGATGAAGTATATACTCGTGGCGGTGGACTATGTGTTAAAATTGATAAAGCTATAGAACATTCTAACAATGAAAGGAAGAGTGTCACCGCATTCTTGAAAAAGAACATCTTCTCTAGGTTTGGCACACATAGGGACATTATTAGTGATGGAGGATCTTAATTTTGCAATAGATTTTTTGAAGGGCTATTGGATAAATATGAGGTTCTTTATAATGTGGCCACTCCTTATCATCCCCAGACGAGTGGGCAAGTAGACGTCTCAAATTGAGATATCAAACAAATTCTGTCAAAAACAATTGATGTTAATAAAACAGATTGGTCAAGGAGGCTGATCTCGCTCTTTGGGCCTACTGGACTGCATATGAGACTCAAATAGGTACGTCTCCATAATAATTTGTGTATGGAAAGTGTAGTCACTTTCTAGTCGAGTTAGAACACAAAGCCATATGGGCTATGAAGAAACCTAAGATGCATCGGAATGAAGCGGTCTATCACAGACTTACTTGGTTAAATGAGCTTGATGTGTTTCGCCTAAAAGCGTATGAAAGTTCAGGAATCTACCAAGAAAATATGAAGAAGTACCATGACCAAAAGATTGAAAAGTGAGAATTCCTAGTTGGGGTCTTGGTAGTTTTATTCAATCTAGTTACATTTTTTTCCAACGAAATTTTCAAATCAAGTTGACGGGACCATTCCTTATCACTAAAAAGTGTTCCACATGGAATCTATTGATTTGTATAATAGAAGGGTGCATTTTTTCATGTCCATGGGCAAAGGATCAAGACATATCATAGGGCATCAGATACTGTTCGTAGCAATGTTGAGGTATATCAATCTTGAATACATCCTGAGAATCTAAGATCTTTGCGTATGCCTACTTATGTAATTAAGCGCTTTCTTTGGGAAGCAACACAATATGTATCCTCTAGCCAATGATAGGTGTCTATTTTCTTTGTTGTAATAGTCAACATTTCTTTCTTGATTCGTTTTGCTTTGCACATCCTCATATTTTATTTTATAGTGTTAGCCACAAATTAGAATACGGCCCGTGTCGCAAAATAGGCTAGGAAAACACACAATCAATATCTTAATGGGTGTTCATGTGCACGGACCAAAACAAAATTTTTGTAGAAAATTGTCTAGTGCACTGATGTGCAGACCCCATCGACGGGGCCATCGTTCAATCGACAAATTTGCAATGGTGCTCATAGATTCGTGTCATGTGTCAAAAATTTTCTATATCTTAGTACAATTAACGGTCAAGTCGACGGAACGTCGACTAACTTATGGACCGTCAATAGTGTTTTATCGGTCCAATGTTCCAGTGACCAGACCCAACCCAATCGGTAATAATAAAAGTTAAAGTCATTCATTAACCTCCAAAATCTTTTACAAATCTTTCCCAACCATTTATCCACCCTTATTTCCTTCATTTTTCATAAAACATAACATCTTTTCAATGCATAGTAGGTGTCTAACCCAAGGGATGAGATAAGTCATTTTCCAATGTGAATATCTAATGACTTTGTGAAAGAATGGTGTTGTTCTATGCTTCATGACAATATGAATATTTCTCGTCTAATGTTTCATGATCAAAAAGAGGAAGAGAGTAGGTTAAGGCGGAAAAATAGAGAGGCCAAGAAGGCCAAGTACTTTGAATGTGGTTCTTCAAAGGGGAAAGTTTGGAATTCAAGATACGCCTATATTCAAGAAGATGTTCTCCAATAAATTTTCTTCCAAAATTTACCATGGCTCATGATTATAGGGTGTGTAACCCTAAGTCTATAAAGGTAAGAGGTACTAGTTCAACAAGAAAGAAACTTACATGTGGAAAGGATGGCAAGAAGCAATGGTGTAAGACCCCCAAAAATGGGTTTAGGTGTCTAGAACCTAAATTTGATTTTGGAGGTTTTGATAATAAATTAGTTTTCTAAGGTTGTAAAAAGGCAATTTCTAAAGATATAGGTCATTTAGAGGTCAAACATTAATGGACGACCAAGGCATTAGACGACTAGTCACCAACAGAATTTAGGTGATTTTATTTACTTATATGTTTGTCATTGTCTTATGAAGTCATTTTATGCATAATAATGAATTTTGTAGGCAGTATGTTAATTTTCATGATGTTTAGAGGATAAGCGTCCAAGAACAACCATGATGTTAAAAAGTTATCCCTTGAGATGTGAACGTGTGATTTGTGTGTGCCTAGCATGCTTGAAGGTGTTGTGAGTGTTTTTTTGGGTGAAAATTATAAGGAAGGTACTTCACATCTTAAGGTATATATATATGTTTGAAACGCCCGTGAACGACTGACTCCCTAAGCGGCCATAACAATCCTCAAGAAGACACCCAAAGGTTGTTTTATAACACTCCTTGAACGGTGTCAATCGACGTAGCCCAGGGATGCCTGTCCATGCTTACACGCCCCGCCAATGGGGGGGGAGGGGGAGAGGCGGCCATCTTCCTACACTTATCCTAGTGAAGTCTCAAGTAAATTAGAAATCTCAGACACAAACGATGACCTGTAGTATGGTCCATCGAAGGACCTACTTGGCATCATTTGAGACGGTCGATGAAGGCTGCAATTAACTGCCATAACCCTATCTAATTATGAGGTGTATGGGAAATTGACCTTACGTCCTAACCTGACCCTAGTTGGTTTTTTTGGTTATTTTTCAATGTATTTAACTTATTAAAAATGGGACTATCCTATTCCTAATTCATTCTTCTAAATATATGTGAAGGTTAACTTTTGTATGCTTTGATGATGTGAGGACCTTTATGGCTATACATGGTAACTATGTGAAATGTCTTGTTATCTTGAGAAATGTATGTCATGATACGGTTAAAGCATGTTAGAAGTAATTATACTTCAATTGAGCTTTCTTTTTCTTATTGTAGGTTGTTTTATGACTTGGGATGATGATAGTCTTATAATATGGTTTAGACCTGAAATGCATTAGGAAGTATGGTAGATGGACATTGATGCGTGTTGCCTATATATGTATGTTTATAATCAAGTTGCCTTATAATAGGTGTAATGGTGAATGTTCGGTTGTGTATGTTGGGTTGCACTTTCATGGTTTCCTTTGAATGGAGTGTCTTTTTTGCTAGGCCTTGTCACTAAACGTGAAGGGTAAACTTTGCTTACTTTTTAGTGGTGATTGATGTGGGTGTTGACAGAGGTATGTTATCTTTGTTTGAAATCTAAAAAAAGAGAATATGGCTATGTCTTCTCTATTGTTTTCCCCTATTGTTTTTTGAACTTTGATGCTCACGGTATAGTTGATTCCTTATGTGGTTGGGTAGTATGAACTAACTTATGTGATATGGATTTCCTTTGGGTGTTAGGCCTAGAGGAATGATGATAGCTGATCAAGCGGCTCTTAAATGTTTTTACCCTTAGTGGGGGGACGGTGGTGTGATTTAGTAGGTTTGTAGATCTTCCTATCTTTCCTTCTATTTTTATTTGACTGAGATTAAAGATTTTCTTCAGAGGGTCTTCATTATAGCTTCTTGCATGAATATGAATGTTTGGGCCGTGTTACCCATATGTTATTAGGTTCTTAGTTAACACTATGTTTAATGACATGTTTTGAAGATTCTAAATTGCATGAACAAGTATTTTTGATCAAATACATGTTTCATCTCATTTTGGCGGTGCATATTGATCTGATATTGTGCAGTTATACTTTTATGATATAGGTAGGAATATGGTTGTAGTCACTTTTGAGTTGTAATGTTTAGCCTTATAAGGAAAAATTGAGTCTCATTAAAAATGAAAATGATGAGTATCTTGAAGATTATTTGACTTATGATTTGAAATCATGATTATAGGCTCACTCTTAAAAAATGAAGTCATGTTTAGCTATTGTCATTTTGTGTGCCTATAAATTTTAATGTTCTTTTTTAGAAATGATGAATGTCTATGAAATCTAGTGTTATTCTAGGAATTGAAGTTTTTCGAAATTATTTCCTGCTGTTGTTTATGTGTGTGGTGTGAATTACGATTGGAACTTCACTAGGAATAAATTGTTAGCATGTTTAGGTTAGAAGTTGGGAAGTTCTCATTTTTAAAGTAAATGGACATTTGTGTATTTCTTGCCTGTAAACTCATGAGGCATGTAAGTGTAGTAAGGAGAAGGACACAACTAAGCATGGTATGGCTGAGAATGATCCTCATGAAATTTTTTCTAAGTACTAAGAACCCCTTGTCAACCTATTTTACTCAAGTCTATGTCCATTGAAGTATGAGATCTTAATTTCATCTGGAGTGATGTTAAATATTCCTAAGTGTGTCTTAAATATGGGTGCATAATGAGCTCTTAATAAATTTGAATGTAAAGAACACATTAAGATTAGGAGAAAGATGTTCTTCCTATGAACATCAGTGATGTCTTGTGTTTGATGTATTTTTAAAGTGAGTGAATAAAAGTTTGTGCTTGCTTGTGTTGCATTTAGTGCTAAGTGAATTGGAGGCTAGTTTCCTTGTAATGTGGGTGCTTGACTTCTACGGATGATCTTGTGAGTTGTAATCTCTATATGAATCAGTGAGTCCTGGTTGTGTTTAAAGTGTTCCAAGTGCATTCGCAGGACCAATATCCAAGTAGGGATATTTGTAGACCTGCCAAAAAAAGTAAGTATAGTGGTGTCGAAGTATGATTTCAGTGTCCTTGATGTTTTTGAAGTCCTAAAATGGGTATCTAAGTTTTTAAATGAGCCGTGTCTACATATTAATGTGATTGGAAGCTCAATTTCGAGAGACGAACCAAGATGTTTGACGACCTATCTCACCCAATTTTACCTTAGTTGATTTTATGTGCATATATATGTGTTATTGGATTGTTAAATTGCTATATGAGTAATAGTAATTTTCATAGGAATTATGTTAATTTTAATGAAGTTCAAAGGTTGAACATCCAAGAAAGTCCAAGACATTAAAAAGTTAGCCCTTGAGACGTGCATTTGTGACTTGAGTGTGCCTAACATGTATGAAGGTATTGTGAGTGTTTGTTTTGGGTGAAACGGATTTGGAATGTCCTTAAAATTATAAGGTATATATTTAAGTTTGAAATACCCGGGAACGATACTCAAAAGCCTCCAAGGAGGGACCCACCGCGTCGAGACACTGCCTTGGGCCTTGTTGTCAGCTCGAAGAGGCCAAGTCGACGCCTCATCAATTGCCTTACGCCCTTCGATGGGGCGCATCATCCAAGACACAACCTGGTTAATGCTCAAGTCAGTTGTCGAGCCCCAAACCCAAATGACGGCCTACTGTACGGTCCGTCGATGGACCTACTGGGCATTGTTTGAGATCATTTGATGTAGGCTGCAATTAACTATCATGCACATTGTCTCATTATGGGGTGATGGTAAATTCACCCCACGTCCTAACCTTCCCCCAGTTGGTTTTTTTTGGTTTTTTTGGGTGTGATTAACTTATTAAAACGTGGACTATCCCTTTTCCCCAATTCATTCTTCAAATTAAACCCTTCCCTCTAAAAGAAACCTTCTAATAATTCACATTGAGGTTGAAACTGAGAACAACCCTGGTGAGGCTTCTCAGATTCCTCATCATTTTGTGGTTTATTCTACAATGCGGTTATGGTGTTTCTTTATCTCTAGTTAAAATTTCCATCTAGATAGTTATTCTCAATGTTTTTAAAGAGAAAATATGATCAATGTTCTTTTTCTTCAATCAAACCATGTGTTCTTTCTCAAATTAAATTCTAAAGTGTTATTATGTTGAATTATGGATTAGATACTGTTTATAATGATATTTTCTTTCAAATTACATGATGAACGATTGGTCTCTTTCAAATACACGGTATAGCCTATGTGTGGGCTTTGTGATCTTGATTTATGTTGATTTATTATACTTCTAGCATGTGAATTGCTTTATATATACTTGCCTAGATGTATATATCTTATGGAATTCTATACGAGGTGGATCCAATGTGGATAAGGCTGTGAAGATTAGGTAGTATGATTCATTCCCCTATCTTTTATATGCTATGTAAGTCATGTTCTCGATTCTAGGGAAATGAAGTCTGATTTATTTATGTTGTTATATCTTTAGCTACCCCCCTGACATTGTATCTTGCGGACGAATTATGGATTGTGATCAAGGCGGGAAATATTAGTGAGTGGTTATGTCCTCTGTACGTTCTAGTCATTGGTTTATTATGTACTTGTTAGTAGCATGATCATGTAGTGTATATGCATATTCGTCCATGTCAAATGTAAATTTAGGTACTATAGATATAAATTGGATCAATCGATGATCAAAGGTTAATGGATGAGTAAGAATTGGTTCTACTTCCTCTACTTCTCTATGGATTAGTTGTGTGCGTTGGCGTTTGTCTGGCATGTGTTGGGTTGGTCCACTTATGTGTGCGGTGTTGACTTTTATGGCTTATAAATGTGTTGACTGTGGCCTGAAGTAAACGTGATGTTTATAATGAAGTGTGTGGTTATCAGATCACAACCATGGAAGCCCGACTCCTAGTTTACTAGTTCTAGTTATGATCTAGGTTGTATTTCAAATGTAATGAGCATGATAATGGATATGTTAGGGGATAGATTAGTAGCTGTATTCGATGACTTGTGATTATTGATTTCCCCTACGTATGTACCCCTATATGAATGTGTGATCAGCTATGGATAGGAGTCTTAAGTGTAATATGAATTTATCTTGTTTACTATACCAAATTGTGTTGTGTGGTCTATTCTTGAAGGTGCATTATTGTCTTAAGAGGGTGGCTGCCTCAATGTGTAGTGATAGCCATTATGTGTTCATGTTGACCAATGTACACACACTCACACATTATGCATGCTGACAAGTAGTAAAGGTTCATAGTTTCTAATGAATGGTTATTCTTAGATGCACTTGTGTCTATTTCTATGCATGTAATGTATAGGTTTATGAAGCATGTTATGTACTCCCTTAACAAGGATGACTAGATAGGTGTACTAGTATGGGCAAGGATATTGGACCTTGTCTATGCATAGCACATGTGTTCCTTTGTCACATCCGGGGAGCACCCCCAAGAAGTAACATGACATACTTGACCTCTTGGAGCTCTTATACAAGCCCATAGTTATCATTAAATTTAGAGGAAAATTTAAGACCTTCTTAGCACATAATATGCCAAAACATTACTTCATATATATATAAAATATTATAATACATAGTTTAAGACTCTAGTCTCTTTTGCCAACCTAGACTCAACATCATAAGAATATATCAGTGACACGACACTTATAACATAATATATAACTAAATAATATTAAAGAACATTACATTAAACCATATGCACGGAATCCCTAGAATTAAGGACACCTTTCCTTGACTTGGGAATCATATATATATCTCCTCATAATGTAAAAGACATCACTTAAGCATCTCTAACCTAAAATTTGTGTAAAAAGTAGAGAAGAATGGAGTTAGTACAAGAAGCACTAAGTATGACAATCATGCAAAAATATGCATTAAAGAGAGACATTTTACTTGAAAACCATACATTATTCCTTTGTCAAATCTTTATAAAACCTTAACACAATATAATTTATATCATTTACATAGTTCATAAAGACATATATTCAATGTTATAATAGCAAATCACATGTAGAATTTAAGCCACATATTTGAGCATTTTACAGTACCCTTCTCACACATTACAGTGAACTACTTTACTTTTACAGTGAACTTCATTCATTAAACATCATTACTTTCCCATATAATACTTTTAGTGATACGTGCATCAATGCATGAAGAATTTCCTATAACACTAATCATGCTCAGGATTCACCTTTAGACCATAAGGAAATCATACATCCAATCCCTTTAACTCAACTCATGCATTCATCGGATCATTTCATACACAAATCACACACTTTACATTATAATTCCATATAATGCAAATAATTACATCATATAGACACTTAAAATATTGTCATGTAAAAGAACCATAAGCATATGCACATGCATTAGATCACCTTCCTAGGAATACCTTAGATAACTACTTGTGAATATCTACGTGCGTTCATTACTGCCACCTATCCTAAGTATCTTCTATTAGGTTATCCTAGTTAGGTTCCTTAGTAATTTACTTGCATTGTCCATCTTACAATTGGAAAACTAAGTCTTAACCGAAACTAAGACCATGGGTTCTAAACCTGAAATTTGGTGTTGTAAAGTCTTACACCAAAGAAAAGTGTTCTAACCTAGCCAAGGTAGAACATACATCCTAGAATACTAAGTGAATTCACTTGCTAGATCCTATATGGACAGCACAGTTTATGGAACTAAATGATATACATGACCCTCTACATGCTTATTTTCATTGGAGCCTCAACTCATGAGATAACATGGGTAAACCTTCCTCAATAGGACGCCACCACCTCATGCACAACCATAGGTGAATATTCCTCTAAGGGAAGTCAAACCTTATGGAAACCTAATGGTGAATCTTCCTCCTAGTAAGTCAAAACTCTATAAGAAACCAATGGTGAATTTTACTCATGTGAAGCAAATATCTCTCATTTTCATGTTCATTCGGTGCTAAGCTAAGTTCCTTTTTTATTAAAAGACTTTATTACTTTACTTCATAAAACATAGGCTTAGGATATTGATTCCTTATATACTTAAAGCATATTAAAGCACCTATCTGGTTCTAGGGTTCACATGAGCACACCTATCAAGGACCCTCTATTGAATTGATCTTCATTCATGTGTGTATGTTTACTCGTACTTGAGAAAATCTTTAACATAACACATAAATGTCACACATGTTCATGTATCAATGCCTAAGTCTATTGGTGTAACTATATGAGCAATCCTTTAACTCAACACTTTAAGACACTATGCACATTAATATTTCATCATAATATACATTAACATCATAGCATATACGACATAATTATGGCATGTCGTTATATTAAGTTTCATGTTCATACAAACTGAACCTAGGAAGTAACCAGTCAAGTATACATGCTCAATGCATAGATAATGTCTCATACCCTTGCCCATACTAGTACACCTATCAAGTCATCCTAGTTAATGAAGTACATAACATACATCACATACATTTAGATTAGATGCATAGTTGTAGGCATTTAGTGAATTTGAGATCAACCTTTCATTAGACATTATGAACCTTTACTAAATTGTAAGCATGCATAATGTGTTATTCTATGTGTACATTGGTCAATATGATTGCATAATGTCTATCAACAACACATTGAGGGAGCCACCCTCTTAAGACCACATTACACTTTCAAGCATAGACAACACAACACTATTAGGAGGCAAGCAAAGCTTTCTATTACACTTAAGAATTCTACCTTTAGATATTCATGGATTCACATAGGGGTACATAGGTAGGGGTCTTAATTCCTTAACATATTAATAATGGAAGAACCTACACATAACCCTATCAGAATCATTCATGCTAATAACAGTAGTAACATAATCTAGATTCACAACTAGAGTAGAAAACTAGGCACAAGTTACACATAAGGTGATCATCATAACCATACGTCCATATATTCATCAATTTTTTTTTAAGTCCATGTTCAACACATATATAATGAAAATTAAGTAAACCACCACCATAAGTGGACTATACAACACAATTTCATACAAGGCTTCATTAACAATACTGTAGAGAATTACAGAAGTAGAAATGTAGAGTAATTCTTATTAATCCTTTAGCCTTTATTCATTATTGACAATTACTACTCCTCCACCAACAATTCAAGTACAGGGCAGTAGCTAAAGTAAAAAAATCAAATATGAGGTCATGCATAAGCTACTACAATACTAAGCTAAAAATTAGTACAACACATAACCAACATACTAGAAAGTAGAAGAACATAGGTCCTTAACCCAATTCACTTGCATTGATCATCAATAACAATTTATCAAGAATACACATATAGGTTCGTAGCTAAAGAGATCTTTACTCAATTGAAATTATGATTCATAAACACTAGAATTTAGATCATACCATATAAAGATATCATTACTCAAACAAAATCATGCTTCATATACCCTAGCATTTAGATCATATCACATACATTACAACATTCACTTTATAGGCTAGAAAAAGCTAGATAAATTTATAAAAAGAATCCTTACTTTTGTCATACAATATTCATACCCATACTTCATCCATAATATAACCCTAAAGCAATAGTTAAAATGATCTTTGCATAATCGAAATCCTACACAATCGTCATATAGTGAAGGTTATTGTGAGCATGCTATATTAGGAATCCATGGAAGATATAAGAACATAGGCTAATCAATCTTTGATTTACATGGATAACATATCTACAATTCGTCATTGACATCCAAGTCAGTCAGTATATACAATTATCCCAACACAATCGAATCCCACACTCATGCATAATAGAGGCAAGGTTAAAGTTAATGTCATACTTAAGAATAATTAAAAACTATAGATAACATATTCAAGCCTAATTTTAAATAGATACAATATCACATAATTCACCATTATATTCATAATAAATGGTATACATTAGAAATTCAACGTAATAGAATCATAAATCCACCAATAACAACTCACAATCACAATGCCCATTCCTTGGCTAAACCATGTTTCGGAAGGAACATGGTTTCATAATGCAATTGGATTGAATTTAACGTTAAAACCAATATATTATCATCACTTTATCGTGATTAATCCTTTGAAATCATTTTTAGAAGGAACCCGTAACTAGATTAAAGAAGAAGAGATTTCATCATATTTTCTCTTTCAAAACTTTGAGATTAACTATCTAAGTGAAAGATTACTTAGAGATGAAGGATCACCATACCTTAAAATATAATAAAACCTCTTCAAAATTATCAATAAACCATAGGAATAAAAGCTCCAAGATGTTATTGAGCTTCAGCTACAATGCCGGTTCTAGAGAGAATATTTTTGTAGGGAAAAAGTAACTTGGTGAATTGTATTGGGAGTGGGGTTGATCACATATTTGATCACTTAAATACACTCAAAATTAACCAAATAAACCTATTAGCGTCAGTTTTTTTGATGGGAAATGCATCCCATCAATGAAACCGTATGCATGACGTGACTCAACGTCTGCATCGACAGACCCAACGATGGGGCATTGGTTCATCGATGGACCATTTTGTGCCTTACGTAGTTTGGGGATGACACATTCATGAGTACAAGACTTCTCCATTATATATGACTATAAATTCCTCCCCATCGATTGGGCATCAGTGCACCAATAGGGCGTCATTTGAGCTCGCCGATTGACACTACCTAGGCACTGTCTCGACTGCCTTTGGGTCCTTTTTGTAGGCCATTTTGCGGGGCACTTAGGAATTCGTACCCATATGTTTCAAAAATAATTACAAACCTTAACAGGTCAAGAACATTCCAAATTTGTTTCACCCAAAACAATTACACATAATGCATCCAAACATGCTAGGCCCCATCAAGATACACATGAACGTCTCAAGGGCAAACTTTTGAACGTCTTGGATGTTTCACCTCTAAAATTCATGAAACTCCATACACTTCTTATAAACATTATTATATATAATTTTAATACTTCATAATATAAATTAAACATTAAAAAACACATAAATGTACATACACACACATTATTCGTCGACACCTTGGTGTTCCCTTGACATTTGACTTTCAAATCAACAAAACATTAGGCACTGCCTCCATATAATATTATAAAGCATTTTAGGAACCTAGACTTTTATGAATAAAATATTAGGCTCTAGGCACTCTAACTCATTTTGGGGGTCCTACAACCTTGATTATGTTAATGTATGAACATGTGAGTCCTTAATGTATTATGTGAAGGGATTTATTAGATAAATGTACATTCACACACACATGTATGATGATCTAATAAATGGAGTGTTCTTGAATGGTGTTATGAAGTTTATCCTAAACTAGATAGTGCTTATATATGCTATGTCCATGTGAAAGGACTTCTATCATGATTTATGAGTATGAACTTTCATCTATGGCCTATGACATAAGCATATGAGGGGTTAAATATCCTAGTCTTACCTTTTATAAATTTAAGAAAATAATTGAAATTTAACAAAAGAAACTTAGCTTAGCACCGAGTGAACTTGAAGATGAGGGTTGTCCCTTCCCATTGTAGGATGGTAGGTTCATCATAGTCCTGACAAGGATGTTAGCGTCATAAACTAAAATGCATATTGTGATATTTCCATAATTGTATAATTTCATTGAATCAATAGACAAAAATAGGATTTCCATGTATGCCTCTAAGTAAAAAAAAAACTATGCATGACAGAAAGTGATATCACTTAGTATGCTAGCATGCGTTAATGTGATACCTTGACAAGGTAGGGCACCTTCCTTTGTGGAAAGTCTCTACACACAAAATACCTGTCAGCACTCATGTCTAGGTCATCTTTAGGCTATAGCTTAACTAAAATAAAATGAACAATGGAAGTAACCCTAACAAGGATAACCTAAGGGTAGTTCGTTAGTGTAGGTGGGGGTATAGGACTTCACCTATGCATTTCACAAGTAGCTCTTGAGGGAAGTCCTAGGAAGGAATTTTGATGCATGTTATTGTGTATATGTTTCTTCTGCACAACATTGTAGTGTTGTCTACTTGTTGTTATGACATGTATCGTATGAGCCTCTATGATGAGGTCTTGTCTTTATGTGCATAATGTTTGTCTTACTAACTATATGAAACAAGGTCCTATTTTTGTTACATGTAGTTGATTAAAGGCCTATGTTAAGTGTAATGTGAAATATGTGTATTATTATATGAAATAATGGTTCTCTAAATATATGTGTTGATTTGAATGGTTGTAACTATGTTTTACTTGTTGTCTTAAGGTGATTCTTCAGTATGGATAGTGTTTATGGACAAATCTATAATTTCACAAAGTAGTTAGAGTGTTACTTGTGAAAATAACGGGGTGGAAATGGAAATGCGCTAACCTGTAGCGAATTAGTTCACTGTAAATAGAAACTGAGCTTAAGTAATGGCCTCTAAAGACACTAAATTGAATATGAGATATTAATATGATGCTTTAACATTAAATATGCATATATGAAGTATGTAAATTGTGTAATGCTTAATATATCATTTTTTATGTTGTTTTCACAAAAAAAATAGATGATGCATGATTTCAAAGGAAAATGTCCCTTTTAAATGCATGGTTTACATATGTAGTGCATTCTTGTACTAACTCCACTCTACTCTACTATATACACATAGTGTATCTTATGCATGCTTAAAGGAGGTATCTAAGGTTAAGGGATTGATATATGATTCAAAAGCACAATGAAAAGGATACTTAAGTTCAACTATTTCCTAAGTCACGTTTCTACAAAGTCTTGTCTAGTTGAGTTAATGAATTTATATTAAAAGGGTCTTGTCCCTATTCTAGCTATGATGTGGAGTTATGATACCAAAAGGAATTAGAGTCCAAATGCGTATATATATATATTAATATATATATATATATATATATATATATGATTGAATATATATTTAGATATTATTATAACATATTGATGTGCTAGTAAAAGTTTACATTTTCTTCAAATTTACCATCCAATGCCGAAGATGATATGTATGGGATGCATAAGACCCCTCCGACCGGTCAACTACACCATGTTACTTCTAGTGTGTGGTCCCCATTCATGAAAATTGGGGTGAATGCCTAGTTGCGATGGGAATTTTCTTTGGGTGTGGTAAAAGTTGTCAGAAGGTGAGAGATTCTCTAATATAAAGGAGCAAGACAGGAGTAGTTGGCAAGATAAAGCAAGTGATACCTAATGAACCTGTCTTATAGTGGAAAGGGGGAAATTCTATTATTAGATGTCATATCATTTCTTGTCTAAAGACTTGTAAGACTATCTCTAAGGGGAGTTCATACCACATTGTAAGATTCAAACATTTGGACTTCAAAGTTCCTCCCATTTAGTTAGTCCCACTAGTGAAGGAATTTCCGAAGTTTCTTCCTATTGATCTTCCCAGAATTTCTTACGAACGGGAAATTGAATTTTGTATTGACTTGCTACCGGATACAAATTCCATTTCTATTCCTCCTTATAGTATGGCTTCGATGAATTGAAAGAGTTGAATGCTCAACTCAAGGATTAACTAGAAAAAGCCTTCCTTCAAACTATTATTTCCCAATTGGGTTCTCCGGTTATATTTGTGAAAAAAAAGGATGGGGTGATTAGGATGTAGATTGATTACGTGCAACTCAATAAAGTGATATTTAAGAAATAGTATCCTCTCTCTACGATTGACGACTTATTTGACCAACTCCAAGGGGAAAGCTACTTTTCATTGACATAAAGGTCGGGTTATCACCAACATAGGGTGAGAAATTAATATACTCCCAAAATGTCCTTTCAAACAACATATGGTCACTATGATTTTAGGTTTATGTCTTTTGGGTTTACTAATTCCCCGATGAAATTAAGGGTCCAAATGAATAGGGTGTTTAGAAACTACTTATATTCCTTTATGGTTGTTTTCATTGACAGAATCTTGGTGTATTAAAAGAATGATGGTGATTATAGGACATTGTGATTGTGTGAATGTGTCAACGAAAAACAATATTTTCCAAGTATAGCAAGTGTGAGTTTTTGTTAATTTCAGTGGCGTTTCTTGGTCATATGTGAGGGTGTAGAGGTTGATCCAAAGAAATGGAGGCTTTTAGAGATTAGCCTAGACCTTTTGCTCCAACAGACATAAGAAGTTACTTCGGTATATCCACGTACTACAGGAGGCTTGTGAATGGTTTTGTGTCCATTGCATCTCCTTTGACTACATTGACCAAAAATAATGTTAAATTTTAGTGGTTAGAGGCTTGTGAAAGAGGCTTCCCAATGTTGAAAGATAAACATACTACCGCTTCGGTGTTGACCTTACCGGAGTGTATCAAGGGTTTTGTGGTATATTGTGATGCATCCCGAGTTAGATTGGGTTGTGTCTGTTTGCAACACAGGAAGGTTATAGTGTATGCCTCTAGGAAACTCAAGGTTCATGAGAAGAATTAACCAACTCACGATCTTGAGTC
This sequence comes from Solanum habrochaites, assembly GCA_027704765.1. Classification (NCBI taxonomy): domain Eukaryota; kingdom Viridiplantae; phylum Streptophyta; class Magnoliopsida; order Solanales; family Solanaceae; genus Solanum; species Solanum habrochaites. The sequence goes on from JAKWJA010002497.1 coordinate 22,275,093, forward strand.
AGTGGGCATGGTATTTGATTTGAAAATATTGAGGAACTGCCTATGTGGGTTTAATGTTGATGTGTATGTCGACCATAAGAGTTATCAATATGTGTTAACCAAAAATGAATTAATTCTCCAACAATGAAAGTGGTTGGAATTGTTGAAAGATTATGACATGAGTGTTCTCCACCAACCCCGCAAAGCCAATCTTGTTGCGGATGCTCTAAATTATATGACTATGGGTAGTGTATGTCATGTTGAAGAGGGCAAGAAAGACCTCCTGAAACACGTCCATAGGTTGGCTCATTTGGGTGTTAGATTGTAAGATTCTCCTAATGGTGGTTTTACATTCCACGTTTCCTCTAATCGGTCTTGCGTGGTTTAGTTGAAGAGAAGAAACATTGCATCAGTCATTCGATGGAGTGAAAGGTTTCGGTCGTGGGAGGAGGAATGATATTTTTTTTTTGTCATCCTTAGCGGGGTCGAAGGTGTTTTGAAGTACCAAGAGAGGTTATGTATGCCCAAGGTGGATGATTTGAGAAACCTGATCCTAGAGGAAGCTCATGGTTCCCTTTATTCAATTCATCCTGATTTTACAAATATGTATCTTCACATTAAAGAAGTATTTTTGTGGAATGGTATTAAATAAGACACATCAAAATTGGTAGCAAAATGTCCAAATTGTCAACAACTGAAACCCGAGCACCAAAAGTCGGGTGGCTTAATTCAAAAAATACAATTTCCTTCTTCGAATTGGGAAGTCACTAATATGGAATTCGTAGTGGGCTTTACCTTTGACACGAAGGAAAAATGAATCTATATGGGTGGTTATGGATAGGTTCATGAAATCCGCTTACTTTACCCTGTAAAGATATACTATTTGCGTATAGTATGCAAGGATCTTTATCAGTGAGATAATGAATCCTTATACTTATCCTTCATCCATTATTTTGGATAGAGGTCTCAATTTAATTCTCAATTTTGAAGGTCGTTCCAAAAAGCATTAGGTAAACAAGTGATGTTAAGGAACGCTTTTCATCCCCAAACGGATGGTCAAGCGAAATATATTTTTCAAACACTTGAGGATGTGCTTGGGGCTTGTGTAATTGATTTCAAGTGATGTTGGGATGAATATATGCCTTTGGTTGAGTTCTCTTATATTAATACTTACTGTTCAACTGTATCCATGGCTCCTTTTGAGGCCTTGTATGGTAGAAGATGTAGAGCTCCGATTGGATGGTTTGAAATTGGTGAATTTTAACTTTTTGGTCCCTAATTGATTTATAAAATTTATGAGAAAGTTCATATCATAGGAACAGATTGAAAACAACCTATAGCCGGCAAAAGTTTTATGCTGACCATAGGAGAAGAGACGTAAAGTTTGATGAAGGTGACGAAGTGAATTTTAAAATTTCACCTATGAAAGGTATGATGATAATTGGGAAGAAAGTGAAGTTATGTCTTACTTTTGTGGGTCCCTATAAAATTTTTCATGGGTTTATAAGGTTGCATACGAGTTTAGATTTCCCAGTGAGCTAGATTTTGTTAATCCAATATTCCATGCCTATGAAGTGCAAATGTGACCCCGATTCCATTCTTCTTATTGAAGGTCTAGATGTGGATAATGAGATTATATCTATGAAAGGGTCGGTGGAAGACTTGATAGACAAGTGAAAAAGTTTCGGGACAAGGAGGTGGATTCCATAAAGTTAGTATGGAAGAATTACCTAGTTAAGGGAGCAAAATTGGACGCCGAGGGCGACATAAAGTACCATTATACTCACATCTCTTCTAATAAATGTTTTTTTTCCTATTAATAACAAAAAATAATGAGTAAAATTAAATTTTACTTGTTTTTCTAAGATGTTCATAATTATTGTAAAAGTTTTGCTTGTATATGATTTTCATAAAAAGAGGTTCTTTTGCTTGATTTGCAGTTATTTGTGCATTTGGTATGTTATTGCCTTAATGAAGTGATATTGATCATGTTGTTTTGTTTTTTAAATGAGTGTTGGCATAAGTGACTCTTTGTGTTGTATTATCCTTATGTTAATGTTGTTAAGAAAATTCCGCATGTTGTGATATTTAGCTCTTATGAAGTAATTAATGTTTTGAGTTGCTATGTGTATATACCATGCTATTATGTTAATTTGGGTTGTAACTCATTTTTTGTATGTTGGTGGTTTTTAGGCTTCTAGCATTGTGTCTATCCTTTCCCCTCAAAAGATCTTAGTGTCATTCATGGACGAACATTTCCCCATGGCGGGATAATGTAACACTCTGAAAGTACAATACCTAATATAGAGCCTGACATGAGTGTATCAGGTTTGTAACACTTTTTTGAGGTCAAAAATTATGTGCAAAAGTCATGTAGGATGTTTAAGAGTCGAGACGTCAAGAAACGTCCATGACGTCCGGAGGCTAGTGAAAAAGGTGCTAGTGTGCCTTAGCGTATTTAACAATGTTTTAAGGGTTGGAATTTTAAGACATTTTAAGGGAATGTGTAAAACTAGTATACGAACATATTTATGGTAAAAATGTTCGGGTACGACCCCCCAAGGACCATCCTATGGGACCTTGAGAAAGACCCTTCCATTTAGGAAAAAAGTTGTCAATGATAGGAGCATCTACACATGCAAACGACGGAGCGTCGATCCCTCTGTCGTTGTACACTTAGTAAAAAAATGAATACATGGACCAGTCTGTGAACTTATTGATGGTTTCCAGGATGTGGGGGGCATGGGCGTCGACTGATCAACGGATCGTAGGTTTGGGTCTCGTAGGTTAACTTGCATTTCATTGTCTAAATTTAAATGAGTTAATTAGTTAAGTTAATTAGTTATGAGTTTAGTTAGGGGTTAAGGGTTAGTTAATTAAGTTAGGTAAATGACTACATAAACTACCCACTATGCTAAAGGCAATACCATTTTCTATTCCCAAACCCCAAATTGCACATCTTCTGCCTACTTCTCTCTCAAAAAGACTTGGAGAAGACAAAGTCTAAGGTTCTAGGTGTCACTCCCAACAACCCACACATGAAGTATGTCATTCTTAGAATGAAACTGGCGTAGTTGTACCTCTCGGAGGTTTGTACAAGCCTTTGTATGCGCTGTTTTCCCCCCCCATCCGCATATAAAAAATATGAAATGTAGGGCGAAATTAAACTTTTTACAAAACATTTATAGTTCTTTAATATTTTTCATTAAAAAATCAGAGGCGGAAACACTAAGTCTCATTTTCATCAAAATCTTTCGAACCAAAACCAATACTCAGGACACGAACCGATAAATACTAATATAAGAATTAATAGTTATGGCAATACTTTGATAGTAAAAGAATAGATATATTTATACCTCGAGTACACTTGCGGACATACATAAACTTTGTTGAAAGATATAGAATCCAAGCTTTCCAAATCATGCTCCTCTCACCTTTCACTACCCTTTTGGCCTATAACAAAACGTATGGAATTAGTACAAACAGGTGTAAGAGTAGGACGTTATGCATAAAATCTGACAGAGGACATTTTTTAAATTGGAAATATGAATTATTGTTAAATCATTTTTTTCATAATCATAAGTATAAGATTTAACACCTTAGAAATACATAAGAAATCACTTAGACAATTTATCACCTTTTTAAGGACAATTTTATAGTGAGTAATATCACTTTTATAGTGAAGTCTATGCACTTCACCTTGAAACTTTCTAGCATGTAATTACCTCAATAAAAGTTATCCTGACTCACTTAAGTATGGCAAAGAGAGACCGCACACACACACTCTCTAGGCACACATAAATTATTCTTCATACCACCTTTAATGAGATACTCACACTTAAAATACATCTAGCACATAGATATGAGATCCTCCAACAAAAGGTGATTCTAAGTCTCACTTGAGTGAGTTGTGAAGCAGACGCCCATACAATCCCTTTCACACACACTAAAGACATACTATAGATTACCTAGGATAAGATCATTCTCACTTATTACGACAACATATATATAATATAGAATTCTCCTTCCACAGGCTATCAAAAGACATACTTATGTAAATAAAGAATATAATGTCCAAGATTGACGTCTTCAATATTAACTAAATAATCCTTAAGACTACCGAAGGCTTAGAGAAGATCTGCATAATCAATCATCTTCCCTAACTATAGTTATTCTTAAGACTTATCTAGGTATGATACGAAGTGACCATTCCTATGCCCCCTTCAGATCTTGACTAGACAACCCTTAGCTACTATAGATAAATACTTTTTGATTTAACATACTTTCATAAATTAAGTCATTACATTCATTAGTTATTTTATGACTCATTCATCACATAAGGACATTCAAGTAATGGTCTTGTACAAGACCTAAGGACTCTCACTAACATATTTAATGCCTATTGTGCAATGTCTAGATAGCGTACCCTACCACCACCTAAACATTATAGAACTTCTCAAATTGTAGTAAGTATCCCATATGATGAGAATATGCAATAACTAACATAGACCATGGTAGAAGATCATGGAATCCGTAGTTCTAACCTACTTCGATGAGGGTGTTTTACTTTCCAAAGGTAGAACCAGAACACATCCCATGTAGGCACATGGTTAAGGAATTTAAAGGGCATATATAAACTCTAGTGTCATTATGATGTAGAGATTATACTCTAGTCTCCTTCTCAAGTAGAGACACTTTCCATAACATACTCACTCGGTGCTATCCTTTTTTCTCATAAAGTAATTCACATTAAAGGATCACACGAAGAGGTTCCATATCTAGTTCATAACCCAATCACATTCACAGTACCAAAGAGGTCCAGTATGGCTACCTTACAATGGCGACTAAGATGGCATATCACAACTTTCATAAGGATGATATGATGTCGTTCCAGATAAATCAACTCTATGTTCATCATTCATTAGAAGAAGTATACCATTACGACTATCAACTCCAAGTTCATAGCATAACCTTACTACTAGGTTTAAGGTTCCACGAACATGACCTTTTTAACATCTTTAAAGGACTCACTTATCATTCATTCATAAATGACAAGGGTGAATTAAGCTTACCTAGTAAAGACATATCATTTTCACATATCATTCATACATGTAACAACTAACAGACACAAGTCTACCAAAAGAAGCCACAACATACTTTACTTTATTACATATAGCATACCATTCTTTGAATCACTTTGGAATGACCCTTATCATCTTTATTTAATCCTATACTGTATTATATCATCATCAATATGACCATAATAGACTAATATAGTAAAGTAGGAATAATCATGCATCAACTCTAGGACTACAACCATAAACATATAGTCATAGTCTAACATTATCCCCTAACAACCTCAATGAAAGAACACATACTTTCACTTGATCACATGTTGATAGATATTTTCATACCTCCCATAAATCAACTACACAATTCATCATGTTACTTAAAATAGTGTCGACAAGACCATGATCATCATAATACATAAAGTAACGCCGACAAGGCCACATCAATTGTAAATAAAGCACATAGCACTACCACCATAAGTTGACCATACAAATCATAGCCTAATTCAACTTTAATTAACATAAAATAAAGAGCATAAGGGCAGCGTACCACCAATCCATTCGCTCCACGTCAATCCATGTCTAAGTCATCCAATTCAATATCATAATGCCCTTACATGTGATGATAACCAACAATTCAATATAATAATTACAACACTCAATTAATCAAAGTCAATTAATTATATATTTATCAATCTAAGATAATATATACATCAATTGAATACAATTCTTACATATCCAATAGCCAATAGAAAAGTACACTAGAATTCGGAAGCATTAAATCCATATACTTAAACCATAAAGTAGTAAAGAATTAGGGTTCATAAATTACATGGGTTATTAGCTTAAATGAGTTATAATCATCTATTTTAAAAAAATCAATAAACGTTCAATGCTTTGAAACCTTTAATTCAAAAACCCCATACATATATATCAACTTAGAAAACTCTTCATTTAAGAACTATTGGAAAATCACTTTGAAGATTGGCTCCATGAAGAATAGAGTTTCAAGGATGAAAACACATAAATTATTGATGCTAATACACCAATTTGATAATTAATCACCACTCAAATCTATAATCCAAGTTCTTCCTTTAATTTTAGCTTCAAAGGAGTTCTATCCAGAATTTATCTTCTAAATGTTATTGTTCATGGTTTCGTTTAAAATTATGATTATATTATGATGTATTGTTTATGTATCTTAATGAATTAACCTAGTATCTGGAATAAATCTTGAATCGAAACAAATTACCTATCCCTAGGTTATAAACTCATGTGAAATTAATTTGTATTGATACAATTGAGTTCGTTCTTATGTTAATTACTATTACATGATGTTATTACACCAGTTAATGGATGAAATTTTATTGGTTGAGAGTAAGAACAATGATGATGGCTTGTTAAAGGAGAATTGGTTAGACCTTTTTATATTGTACCTTTACTTCCGTGGTGATGTCTTGTGCTTGGTGATGAAGTTCAATTGAACAATGTCTTATGATTATATTAAGTAGGTGTTGGTATGATGATTTAATTGAATCATCTTGATCATGTGAATATGTGAGATTATGTTTAAGATAATAATTGAAAGGACATTCTTAAAAATTCCTATGAGCTAATGACTATGAATATTTAAAGGGTTATTTAGTCTCCTATGGCTTAAACTATGTTTTTATTGTTTAAAGGTGGCTTAAAGACATTTCAAAAAGAGACTCTTGCTTACCACCGAGTGAACTAGATGTAATATGTGTCCCTTCCTAAGGTGGGAAGGTAGGTTCACTATAGTACTCATGAGATTATAGACTAGAATGCGTTGCACATAGAGAGGGTACCAAGTATATTTCCTTGTTATTGAAATACGCTTCCCCCATAAGAATACTAGCTAGTGGAACCACCTAAAATGTTATGTTCATGTTTTGGTACTACCTTGGAAAATAGTCTATTTTCTTTCGGTGTAGGGTTTCATGACATTAGATTCACATTTTTTTAAAAAAGCTTATGTGGTCTACGTCGGTTTTTCCGACAAAGTTTTCTTGATTAAATGACGTTACGAATCTGGAACACTCCTAGGGTGACCATAAGGGTTTTTATAATTCTAGGCATGGGTGTGGGACTCTACCTATACAATTGAACTATTATGTCGTCATGGGAAGTCCTTCGAAGGTTTTCTTATTTTTTTTATAAACTTACTGAAATGCATATATTGACTTTACCTGTCGGTATAACTATATGGATTTTAGGGTTCATGTATGAGCATGATATTGGTCGATATTGCGATGTAATGATTAAAATATTCTCTTAATCTGATGTTCTATTAGTCTAGCCGTTTTTATTGTCCTGCATTTGGTTTAAACTTGGTTCGTAAGGTTTTGGATTTACTTTTTCATAACACTTGTGGACATGATGTTAGGTTATGAGTAAGGGTCTAGTAGATGATTTAATTTTATGAACAATTTATATATGATTTATGGTAATATCATGATGTTGAATTGGGTTTTGTTATGTACTCAAATATGCTATGAAACATGTTTACATGGTTATACTTCATGATGATTTTCTTGTGGTACATAGGGCTTTGTATTAGGGAATATGTGTTTATTGTCTCATAAGTGTTCTTGATTGTGCATAAGGCTTTTTAAAGTAACTCATGATATCAAATGTTTTACGTACATATTATCATACTTTGTACAAGTTTTTACTAACCCATGATTCTCTGATTCTACAATTTTGTAGGTTTTGGTCATTGATCTTCTAGAAAGGCCATCTGAACATAACTTGGATTCTCATTCTCCATGTTTTGTAGGTCATCGCCTTCTGAGGATGATGCAAATATCTAGCTATTGATATTGTTCTATTTTAAAGACATTTATTTCTTTCCTTTTTCATTCGAAGACGATTGTTGTATACGCGTATATGTGGCCTTTGTTGTAGTGAAGTAAGGGCTACGCCCGAGTGTTGTATTCTACTTAGATGGCTTTCTACTTAGATGGCTTAAATGTTAGACAATTCCTAATTAGAATATTTTCTTATACTATGCATGTGTAAGAAAAATAGAAGACTATGTAGTGCTTCATATGCGAGGAATAAGTGTAAACATCTTAATTCTATACTTTATATTAAGCATATGTCTTTAAACCTCATATTGAACATAGATAAAAAAAATTATCTTTCAAGCAATTTTACTGAAATGACCCTCAGTCGCATCCATAGAGTTAGAGGGTAACCCTTAGGTGGAACAAGGCATGCCTTGAGACTCTCGAGTCTTGCACAGCCCTTAGCTATATCATTCCATAAGATATAAAATTTAGTGCGAAATTTAAAACTTTTCGGAACAACAATAATAACAAAACTCTTTTATAAAATACTAAGGAGTAAGTCTCATCGTCACAAGCCAATAAAGACAAATCTAAAGTATCTTAGGGACACCACCCTTTACATTGAAAGTAATACTTAAATAGTCTAATACAAGTCTTAAGGAAGACAGGAAGAATTAATTTGGCCCTCGAATATATGAAGAACATACTCGTCTGAGCGTAGTCGATTCTCAAGCTTGCCTTCTTACCTTCATCTTGCCTTCCATACATAAGAAATAAAGTATAGAAAATAAGGGTTAGTAGAACCATTCTACTAAGTTATGGCATTAATGCAAAATCATGCCAAAGGACCAATTTGTTAAACATGGCAAGTCATTGCTATTTTGACAAAACTCCTTTATGTAAATTCAGTTACAAACATTATATAGTATCATCATTTAACCCTATGGTAACAATAAATTTTTTTCATTACATAGGATAACACTTACAGTAAACCCAGAAATTACAGATTTTAACTACTCCCTACTACTCCTATCGGTAGTTACTCCTAAGGCCTCCCCTAAGTAAGACTAATGGAGGTGCCCATAATCTCCTCAATACTACCAAGACAATCCTTAATTGCTACTAAGGATCAACCTACTTATTTTTTGATTGCATTCAAGTCACCATTCAATATCTAAGACACTATATGAGCAATTATGCATTAACGACTTCACCTAAGTACCCTTCTCCAATGGGACTTGCAAGTTACACTGAGTGCAATGTGAGAGTAGCATCACATAATACTACTCCCACATTGTTCTCCTTGAGGAATTCCATGGATAAAGAACATCACAATTATGATTCATAACTTCATCATATAATAAATAACTTCAACATGCTTCTTTAATATAAGACTTTAAGTCAAATTACATTCATTATCATGTACTGACCAATTCATACATTTCATAAAAGGATACACCAAGACTCCCTCAAAATGTCTACTTGTGCAATGGACAGGTAATGTCCCATTTCACAACCTATCATAAGTAGTACACCCTTAAGAAGACTTAGCTCATTAGCATACATTTGTGGGGGTAAGCATTAACCGACATAGGCCATGAGAGCTTGACATGGAATGCCGGTACTAACCTTACCGGATAAGGCATCCCTACTTGCCTGAAGTTGGGTCATTTTCTTTGGCCTTTACATGGAGTCTCCAGTAGCTACACCTAAGAGGGCGCATAGTTAAGGGATAAGAAGATTGGTACTGAGTAACTCTTTCTCTACAAATGAGAAGTACCCATATTAAGCCTTTACCTAATCACAATTTATCCAATAATACATCATAAAATAGCCCTTGGGAAGTAGATGAAACTCAATAAAACCACACATAAACATTAACTTTTTTATTATGTACTCATGCCCATTAAACTCATTTCATAAGCTAAAAGTTGATAAAAAGAATAGACATGATTCCGTTAGGGTTTTGACATTGAAATAAGCATTTACAACTTAGAAAATCTCATTTCAATGAATATGTTCTTGTCTAACCTTACTTATATGAATTTAAATGAAAGGACAATACTCATGCAATTCTTATTGAGTTATGATGGTGATTATTTTTATGCAAGTGTTAGACCTTATGACCTACATTAAGCTATGATGATTAATAATGACATTTGAAAAGGGACTGTAGCTTAAAACCGCGTGAACTAGAGTAAGGAGTGTCCCTTCCCACATAGGGAATATAGGATCACTAATGTACTCTTTAGATTGGAGACAATAATGCATGATATAACGAGGGTCCCCCCAACTAGATTGTACCACTTGCACCAGTCTAAAGATGGTTTTTAGAGCCTCACATGAGTGTCATAAGGCTTAGACACTGTTTTAAGGTCTATTTTAATTAATATAAGTCATTTAGGAAGTCTACAAACCAAAACATCCACGGATGTTTACGACGTCCAGAAACTAGGTCAATGAGGGTCTACCGTGCCTTATTTTACTTTACTAGATTTAAGAGTCGGAAAATGATGAAAATTTATCGAAGGTGTATAGAACGCATTAGAGTTAGTTATTAGTTGAAACGTCTAGGAATGACTTTCCAAAGACCAACCAAGAGCCCTTGAGGAAGACCCTTTCAATTTGGGGTCAAGGGACTGCTGACGGGAGTGTGCAAAGACGAGTGCCATCAACGGGGCGTGTGCTAATCGATGGGGCTTCAATGTCCATCGTCAATGGTCACATAGAAAATATCTTGGAAGTGGTATTTTTATAACTCTCCTAACTTACCAATGGATGTGTTGCACTGAAGGTGGCCTCTGGCCATCGCTTTAACCCCATCTATCGAGTGTGTCGTATATGAGGCCCTGTGTTTTGAATTGAAGAATTTTGATTTTCTTTTATTTTCCATTAGTTGGGTTAAATAGAAGTATAATAATGAGTTAGTGAATATGTATTTACTTTAGTAACCCCTTATATATCCCTAACCTATTAACATATCTAAACTCTCATATTTCGCGGATCCAACCTCTCTTCCTTCTCTCTTCTTTCTCTCTAAACTGAAGAACTCCATTAAGAATAACCTCTGGGAGGGCTGAAGTCGAAATACTAGTCAATTGTCAACCAGCAATCTTACCATTAGTAAGGTATGGTATCTCTTTCACCTTTGAGCCATCTTTCCCTAAGACGGAGTTTCCATTTTAATTGATTGCACCAGTCTGGATTGTTTTAAGTGGGGCTTTTCCAATCTCGATATTTATCTAGTGAATTGATTTATTTATGTTTTTTTTCGGATTTATGAAATATATAATTTGTAATTTCACTCAATTACGATATAATCTTGTTGCTATGTCTTTTTGGTAGAGATGACATATCCCACTTACCCTAGGTTGTGATCTTATAATGAATTTAATAGTTCAATTGACAATTGGTTTATTGTTGAAGTACCGTTACATATGGTTTTTTGTCTCATAACTGAATAAATTAGGATGAATTATAGTTCTATCATGCTAATTATTGTGAATTTCATCCAGGTTATGAAGTAAGTGGTAAAAAGACCTAAGTATCTTATGTTAAGATATGAACTAGTGATGAATTGTGATATAGTGATTCAATTGACTTTGTTATCATGTTTTTTTTATTGTTATATGATGATAGTAAACCCTAATTGTATAACTAGTATGCCTCCATAGGAATACTAGCTAGTGGATCCATGTAGTTACTATGTTCATGTTGCGGTATTACCTTGGGAAGTAGTCTGCCTTCTTTCGGTGTAAGAAGTTCCATGACACCGTATGCAACATTAAGCCTCATGTGGTCTATGTCCATTTAAGGGAAATGTTCCCAAAATGTACAAGAGTGAATTAAGGAGATATCTATCAATATAGCGAAGGGTTGTAGCTGTCTTCGTAGGGTATGGGACTCTACTTAAATTGCACTAGTTGACTTGAGGAAGTAATGTCGGTTGTTCTCTGTAGGACTATTTTATAATTGTACGTAGATGTATATCATGAACATTCACATTGTTGACGTAGTATAATTTATTTGGTGTACACTTGCGAATAATGTGTTGGTCCTATTTGTTAAGTATGATTCGAATTGTACTCATTATATGCATGCATGTTGAAGTGGGATGTTTGGTCCATTATTATTGTTTGAGTATACTTGATTGAGTAAGGTTGGGGGAATTTTCATGGTTATTGCACTTGTTTACTTGATTGGACCTCATGGGTAAGTGTCTTGATTTTATTATGTTATAATGAACAATTATTTCTTATTGTTGATGTTAGTACTTGATGATAGAGTTTCTTAAACTATAAATCTAATTATGTGATATGCATGTTGACTTGACTAGACTTACTATTGTTTGTCTTGTAATCTACATGATTTGGTATTATTAAATAAAATATGTCTAATGTTTGTATGGTCGTTTGATATTATAAACTTTTTAAAAAAGTAATTTCATACTTTATGAAATTATCCCTTTTTAGCATGTTTTCATGATATGTTTTTATATGGTATCTTACTTATAACGAGTAGTGTACTAACCCATTTCTTCCTTTTCCCAACATTTAAGGTTTCGGTCGTGTAAGGGCTTTTGAAGATGACTTTGAAGAAGACTTGGAGATCTTAATCATCCATGTTGGGTAGGTCCTTACTCCTCTAGAGCAATTTCTCTACAAGCCTATGAATGGTTCATGTTAGTTTTAATGTATCATATATTTCTTTCTTTTCCTTTTGGATACTAAACATTCCATGACCTATATGTCGCCTTGTTTAGTTGATGTATGGTGTATGCCAATTCATATACTCTAAACCAAATATGGTTCTGAGATGAAACAAATTTACTGCTATGTTATGTTCTTACATATATATTAGCAAGTAAAAGTAAAGACTAAAAGTCATTGTGCCTAATAATGGAATGGTCTATGTGTATATACTCGATATATACTATTTGTGTATGTAGAGGTCTATGTAAACAAATTTAAAAGTAGTCAAAATTTGAATTTTTTTGCTAATTTTTACCTATGAGTTTAATGATGTAAGCTAAGAGGCTAGTCTTAGTCCTCAAAGAGGATGACGATGCCGGTTATTCCTAAGGAGTAATCCAGGATGTGACAAACTTTGTATAAAAGTAAGAGGTTGAATATATTTGAGTTGTTGTCTCTCTCAACAACGTCTATGTAGGTTCGTCTTCATAATTGTGAAGCGCACCACAATTATGAATAGTAATCTATTTGATGCTTAGGAAACTCTCACTTTCATATAAGTCAAATATCATGCCTCTAGAATTTAGCTCTATGTGTTGTTGCATATAATACTTTTATTATGATTAAAGGCAATGAATACTAGAAAGAACGTGGCATGAAGACATGAAGAAGAGATTGAAAATCAAGGAGTTCCTCCCAATGGTGATCAAGTACTTCTTCTTGAAGAATAAGTTAATGATGACCAAGGTCCTACTGATCCTCCTCCTTTGACGAATGTTGCCATAAGGGATACTGTTTCCCAAATGGAACAAGCCATTACTACCCAAGAATAAGTTGTCACTACTCAAGATCAAGCCATGACGACCTTATCTAATCGGGAGGTTATACCCCGAGAAAACCACAAGTTATTACCGTGGCCTCCCGTCTAAGAGATTTCACTAGGATGAATCCCCCTACTTTCTATGTGTCCAAGGTTGAAGAAGACCCTCAAAAGTTCATTGGTCAAATATACAAGATCCTTCATGCTATTGGGTTGTCTAATAGTTAGGAGGAGTTAGCCACTTACCAACACAAAGATGTGGCCCAATAAATGGTATGTACAATGGAGGGACAATAGGCCTTTAAGGGGTGCAATAGTGCCTTGGAAGGTCTTCAAGATGACTTTTTTGATAGGTTCTTCCGTAGGGATAAGAGGGAAGCCAAGGTGGTGGAGTTTATAAACCTCGTCAAGGAGGTATGAGTGTGCTTGAATACTTTTTGAAATTCACTAAATTGTCAAAATATTCTCTTTCTTTATTTTTTGACCCTAGAGATGAAATGAACCGCATTGCGCGAGGAGTGTCGGATAATTTTCTAGATGAATGTCATTCGGTTATGCTACATGACAATATGAACTTTTATCATTTCATGGTTCATGGTTAATACTCAAAAAGTGAAAGAGGAAAGGACTACGAGGAAAAGTAGAGATTCCAAGACGGTAAGATCTTTTTATGGTGGTTATTGAAAGGGTAGGCTTGATATTCAATATAAGCCTAGGTTTAAAAAGAGTTTTTTCTAATCAAGTTCCTTCCAAGTAATCTAAAGATAGGGATGATAGGGTGTATAACGCTAAGCCTAAAAGAGAAGGCATACTAGTTTACCATCAAAGAAGCCAATATGTCGAAAGTGTGGCAAGCTCCATTATGTAATTGTCTTAAAGGGAACGGATAATTGTTTTTATGGTAAAAGTTGGCACAAGGTTTGAGATTTTCCTAATGTCAGGGGAAAGACAAGAAGGGTTGACAAGGAAGTGGTTCTAATGATGCTCCGAAGAAGAACCTCTTTTATGATATCCGCTCTATGGGTGAGCAAGAGACTTCTCCTGACGTGGTGACCGACAAGTAGAAAATTTTTACTATTGATGTATATGCTTTACTTGTTCCGGGCTCTAAATTATCTTTTGTTACTCCCTTGAAAGCTTAGAAGTTTGATATTTTACCTTACATTATAAACTAACCTTTTATGGTGTTTACCCCGACGAGTGAGTCAGTTATTGCAATGAGTGTATACAAAAATATCCTGTAATGTTGGCCAATAGAGTTACTTATGTTGAGCTAGTAGAACTACATATGTTTGACTTTTATGTCATATGGGGTATGTATTTGTTGCTAGCTTGCTTTGCCTCTATAGATTGTAGAAGAAGTTTGGTGAAGTTTATCTTTCCAAATGAGCCCGTTTTAGAGTGGAATGGGGGAAATTCTATTCTTAGAGGTCATATATTTTCTTGTTCAAATGCTTGTAAAATGATATCTAAAGGGTATTTATACCATATAGTAAGAGTCCAAGATTTAGACTCTAAAATTTCTCCCATTGAGTCAATCCATGTAGTGAAGGAGTTTCTGGAGACTCTCCTAATGATCTTCCCAATATTCCTCCCTAACGGGAAATTGATTTTGGTTTCGACTTGTTACAAGATACAAATCCCATTTCAATTCCTCCTTATTAGGTGGCTCCGGCCTAGTTGAAGGGTCAACTAAAGGATTTACTAAACTAAGAATTTATTAGACCTACTATTTCTCCATGGTGTGCTCTGGTTTTGTTTGTGAACAAAAAGGATGATTCCCTTAGAATAGGCATTTATTACATCCAATTTAATAAAGTCACTATTAATAAAAGTATCCTCTCCCTCGGATTAACGACTTGTTGGATAAACTCCAAGGGGAAAGCTACTTTACTAAGATTGACTTCAGAACTGAATATCACCAACTTAGGGTGAGAGGTGAATATATACAAAAAACTGCATTTTGCACATGATATGGTCATTATGAGTTCTTCCTAATGTTCTTTGGTCTCATTAATATCCTGGAGGCATTTATGGATTTCATAAATAGAGTGTTTCAAAGTTATTGGTCATATCATCTCTAGTGAGGGAGTTGAGGTTTATCCAAGGAAAAATGAGGAAGTGAAGAATCGGCCTAGACCATTGACTCCAACCGATATTATGAGTTTCTTGGGTCTAGAAGTTTATAATTAGTGGTTTGTGGATCATTTTGCACCCATTGCATATTTCTTGACTAGTTTAACCCAAAAGAGTAAGAAGTTTGAATGATCGTAGGCATTTGAGAGAAGCTTTCAAATGTTGAAGGATTGGCTTATTTTTGCTCCTGTGTTTACTTTAACGGAGGGTACCAATGGTTCGTAGTGTATTGCGATGCATCCTTAATGGATTTATGGTGTGTGCTTATGAAAAATGGGAAAGTAGTAGCGTACGTCTATAGGAAACTTAAGGTGCATGAGAGAAACTATCAAACTCATGATCTTGAGTTAGCGGCCATGGTATTTTCCTTGACAATATGGAGCCATTACTTTTATGGTGTTCACATTTATTTGTATACTGACCACAAGAGCTTTAAATATGATGTCCTCAAGGTGTAATAACCACTATAGGATCATGCATAACTTCAGGCAACATCTCAAAAGTGAGAGAAAGTAAAAGAGTTACAAAGAAATTGTAGACCCTAGATCAAGTAAAGAATGAACACAAGTTGAGAATACTTGCAGCATACATGTGACCACAACAACAGACTTCTCCTGCTCCTCCTTGTCCTTCAGGGCGTGGAACCTGTTTTTCTTAGAAGGCTCAACTGTTGCTGCACCCTGTTAATTAGGCCTACGCTGAGCATTACCTCCTGCCTAGACCCTGATATGTGGGCAGTCCTTAACCATATGCCCACTCTTACCATTACAAAAAATTGCATTAGTTCTCTGTCTGCACTTTCCAATGTGAGCACGGCCACACTTAGCCCAGTTTTTTCTGGGACGCTCCATATAACCTCTATTACCCTTTTTGCACTCTCGTCTTCCTCCTCAAGGTGTTGTACTCCTCTAAAAGTTAGATTTCCCTGAATTATATTGACCCATTTTGAATATGGGCTGCTCACGGACGCCAAAATTGTTTTTATTTCCATCATTTCTAGGGCCTGCCTGATAATGAGGCTTAGGCCTCCTAGTATCATAGACGCCCCTCTTCTTACGGTTGTCCTCCACCTGCTGGACATGCACCATTAACCTGGAGAAGTCCATGTTATCGTGGAGTATCGCAGCCTGACACTCCTCCAAATCTCCGGTGATTTCTGTGAGGAACCTACTCATCTAATCCCTGCTGTTAGATACAAGGGAAGCAGCATACCATGATAGTTTAAAAAACTTCGGGGAACACTCCCTAATTGTCATTGATCCCTTCTTAAGGTTGATAAACTCCTCAACCTTGGACTCCCTCATCTCCCTTGGGAAGAATCTGTCTAGAAAGTCTATCTTAAACAAACCCCAAGTTACCGGGATTCCTCCCAACGCTCGCCTATATGTCACATCTTGCACCAAGTCTGTGCAACATCCTCAAGCTAATAGGAAGCAAACTCAGCTTTCTCGGTATCTGTGGCCACCATGGATAGAAAAATCATATGTACCTCGTCCACAAACTCTTTGGGATGTTCTGAAGTATTGGACCCTTTAAAAATAGGAGGTCTCATCCTTGTGAAGTCTCGTAGCCAATCAGCCATGCTACGAACCGGTGGGTTTTCCCATTTGAACATTCTGCCGGTTGACCTGGTCAGTCCAGAACTGGGCCTACAAAGTGATGGCATGTGCTATATGGTCAAGAGATGCCTGCACCTCCAAATAAGTCTACCAGCAGGGTTAAGAGACATAGTCACTCCTTCAATAGGAGCCTGCGGTTGAACCTGATTGTACCAGCAGCTGCTCCTCCTCTCCTTTGACCAATGTTTCTCCTAATTTCATTCTCTGTAAACAACAAGGATTGATGTTATACACGCTCGTAACATCAAGAAATCATACATTAGTAAAAGGAATGATAAGATCAAAAGAAGTGAATTTTCCTATGCATCATGTAGTCTCTAATTCAGGATAGTTGTGCAGTTCAAAACCATGACTTAGAAACTATTAAATGTGGCTGATGTGAACTTATTATACTTGGATTTCAACCTAGTTTTCTCATACAACCTTTGTCACCATGAGAATCTAGACCCCTGATGAGATCGGCGTCGTTGACCTCTCAAAGGTCGTAGAAAAACCTACATGCATCATCCATACTTTATCTAGGTTGATTTATGTGGAAATTTTAACTTTTTTTTTCTAAAATTCATGTTAGTCATTCTACTTAAATTCATATACGTTCACCATCAACCATCTAACATTAAGAACATCAAATGAAAGAAATAGTTCAATACTGCATTAAGTGTATATTTGCCAAAATGGCACCAATACAATGTCTAAAATAAAAATGGGAAAGAAATGCTAGTGGAACATACTCCACTATAACAATACTAAAAATAAGCTAGAATATAATGGGAAAGCGTCCTCGAATGCATGAGGGGCTACCAAGTCCGGATAAATGCTCCACGTCCAGATATTTTAAGTGTAAAACTAAAAACTCTAACGTCCATTTGTTCCTGCACCTAAAAATTTAGAGTTTTATGGGATTAGTACACACTTTTACTAAGTATGGGTATATGCAAGCACACACCAAGAATATGCATGAGTAAGAATATCTCTTTCCTAACAACATGATTTATGGAAAGTCAAGTCAGTGGACTTGACAAATTGGTATTAGGAAAGTCAGGGGACTTGAAAATTTTTATTTAGGGAAGTCGGGGGACTTGCTAAATTTAAATTAGGAAAGTCAGGGGATATACCAAATTTGGTTTAGGAAAGTGATGCCATGAGAATAACATGCATCATCATACATATTATCTTGCAAACAACACATAACATATTGCACATATCATATCACATAGTTCATATCATTGTTTCATATGACATGAGATATTTGGATCATGGACTTGACATTCAGACTTCCAAAAATAAGGGTTCAACATTTGAGACCTTAACTAGGGAGCCTTCTTTAGAAAACACAGATTCTGCTTCATACATTCATACATACTTCCTTTCATTCATTCATATACTAGTGGAAGTACTAGTCATACCTAGGATGTACTTTATGACTCTCATCGAGTTTTCTATGCAATGATCAAGAATAACCTAGTGTCATTACTTGAGTCTAGATGACCCCTTAATTATCCTATCATAACACCTTTGGTATCGTTCATTTTATTATGTGCATCATTTGAGCCTGGCCTCATTCATTCATTGGGAACTTCAACCTGAACTTACATAGATCATGTGAGCATCATGAAATCTAGTGTTTCATCTACACACCGAAAAAAGGGTGTGGATGGATGGATGGATCATCGCAAAGGTGACAAAAAATATTGGTAGAGCATATAGGGAATTGAACACTATAGATATTTATATTTGATAGTATAGGTTCAATAGAGTAGGAGATATAAAGGTATAACCATATACAGCAATGCGACATCTCTCTACATTGAGTTACGTGAATATCGCCCTTCCCGAAAAGAAGGCATCACCGTCTCATAGCTACGATCATCAGTTTCTAGTATAAAGTTCAAGACATTCGTACTCATAGGTCATGGAAGGTGGATTCTATTATGAGGACATCATACCTCAATATATGATTTCTCAACTCATCATTAGTATTAAGTATACATTAATCTCAATACTTTCATATGAGTGTTCATAGAGACTGGTCTCTTATTTAGCTTTGTACAGTCATAGGTGTGTACGTTTTGGTAACATTTACTCAGGCTCATTTGAGATTGGTCTCTTCTTTCACATTAGCCTCTTATCAATTTGTCACCACATTCATTATCTTTAGCATAATTACTCACCCTGTCTTACATGACAGTTCATTTCATCATATGACAATGTACATGGCCATTTAGTGTATTTCACTATCTTACTTGACTATTTTAGGGTTTCATCATTTCCTTACATACATCTTGGGTTCACTTACTTTACACATATGCTAGACATATGGGTCTATATATTCAAGTTATATGACTTCAATCATAATTCCTTTAAGTTATTCATATCTTCCTTAGATTATGTGGTAAAAGACTTATGCATGTTTTATGTATGTCAGGATCTCGATTTGGATATATGTAGGCAACATTATTTTTGAATATTTATTCACGTATAACTTATGTATCAATACATAATTTGGGAAAGGGAACCCAATTTCGAATCCCTTGGACAACACAAACAATTTTATTTATTTTAGTTTGATCCACACGGCTTGGGAACCCAAAATCGAGCCCCAATGCCTCCTTTCCATTTTTCCTGAATTCTTTTTTTTAGTTTTGTGGTTCGGTTGGGACTGAGAGTTATGTGGGATCGAAAAACCCCAAACCGTGATTTCCTTTCCTTACACAATTGTGGTTGACCTAAAAGAGGGTGGGGGAGTGAACCCCAACACCCGACGGGGAGGGGCGGAGGAAAAAGCCGGGAGGGGGCGGCTTGTGGCGTGTGGGCTTGGGGTTCGTCCAACATGCCTCAATTTAGATTTTCTTTTAATTTTCTCTAATGATATTTCTAGAGAAGTTGTGGGTCGAAACCCCACACACCTCATCTTATTTCTTTTAATTTGTTGTTCTTAATTTGCGGTCAAGTCACACTGGTTCGAATCCCTCATGCCACATTCTTTTTAACTAAAATTATTACAGTGACCGCACTTATTTTTATTTATTTTACATAGATTATTAAACAACTTTACTTGGCTGAAATCAACCAAAAATGTGCTGGAATTTGAGTTACATTTTTAGCTTCTTTTCATCAACATTTTGAGTTAATTCTTATGGCATTTCGTGAATCATTTAGCTAATATTTTTCACTGAAATCAGCCACATTATACTTCATATGAACATAAAATTTTATACAAGTTTGTGAACGTGAAATTCAATCATAAAACATGTCATTCCATTCTCCAATCCGTGTCCAAGAGTCACGACAACACACATACTTATCACATAGTGTAGGAAAAACATACTTTAATAATCACATAAATCTGAACACACATACATGAACATGATCATCACGAAAACACATTACACCCCTAATTTCAACCAGTAAACGTATCAAACCTACGAATAAATGGGAGCTAGTGACAAGGATATGCAACGGGGAACAACCCTAATTTTCGGAAAGACTCATATAAAACCTAAGGGTCTTTTGGGAAATAAACAGAGTAAGAAAACACATACCTTTTCATCCTTGACAACCAGCCACAATCACACATCCTAAGACATGCCCAAAACTCTCTTCCGAGACTTGATTGGTGTTCACAAGTGAAGTTCTTTACATTTAATTCTTAGGCGTACAAATTTTTCTTTTTCTTTTTGATGGATGCAGCCAAGAACACGTTTAGAAATGTAGACTTACTTTAATTTTCTGTTTTTTTAACACAATTAACACAATTAAAATGGTAAAATCAGATTATAAAATATATATTATGTTATTATAATGCCCCTCCTTATTTAAATTAATTTTGATCAATTAATTTTTGTCTCATTAAGCCTCCAACTTGGCTCGAATCAGAGTGAGGAGGTAAGGTCATCTCAGGGTTTGACCACCGAGATTTGACTTATTTTACTAATTAATAACTTTACGTTAATTAATTAAATATCATCCTTAGGATAAATTATATACAACCTTAGCCCAAAAAATTACCTTTATACCCCAAGGAACCTTAAAAAACTTAGGACTCACCCTCGAAGTCCAGTTTAAGAATCATCAGGGTGATTCCTAGTATTGGGGGTACACTACATGGAAGGCCAAACCTTTCCTATCTCAAAAAAATCCAATTTAGTGGATTGATATCTTCAAGGTTGTAGGTGTTGTAGGTCTGGTTTACGCGCATTAAATCTGTAGACCCAGGTCTAACGTAGGCCATTCTAGCCACAATTAAGCATTATTGCATATCCATGCTTAATTGTTTTGACACTCTCTGAACTTACAAATGAGTGCATCACGGAAAGGGGAAGGGCCAGTTTTCCCCTAGTGGACCCAGTACAGTCAATCGGCGGCGTGATGGACGGCATGTGTTTGTTGCACTTTTTGATTTATTTAATTTAATTAGTTTTGTTAGTCAGGAAGATAATTAGTTGTTAGGGGATATCTAATTAATTTTGTTAACCCCTATATGAAGCCCTAACCTAATAAACATAACCTTAATTCTCATAATTCACTTACCAAAAGCTCTCTTCCTTCTCTCTTCTTTATCTCTCTAGTGAGGGACTCTATTAAAGACCAAGATATGGAAGGGTTTAAGTGCTGAAAAGAGTCAATTTCGTCCATCAATCTTCATCAATTAGTAAGTTATGGTATCTCTTTCATCTTTGAGACCTCTTTCCTTAAAGGGTTCCATTTAATTAATTTCAAAAGTTCTATTGAAAGTTGGGTCTTATGCCAATCTCAGACTTTTATAATATGGAATTGATTTATTTATGATTAATTATAGATATTATGAAAATATAGAAGTTGGAATAACTCAATTATGATTATAATCTTATTGATTTGTAATAGTCGACGAAGATGACCCTTTTACCCATTATACAATAGGTTGTGATCTGATATGAATTATATTAGTTCAATTGAGATTTGGGTACTGGTTGAATAAATTATGATAGCAGTTGTTTTTGTATCAAAACATTGGAATAAATTAGGACGCATTAAAAAAAATTCTAAAAAAAATAAAAATCTAGAAAAACAAAATAAAATTATTCTAGGTTCCTTCTGATTATTGAGGGAATTGGATCTAGGTTATAAAGTATGTTGTAAAAAGGCCTAAGTATCTTATCTTATGCTATGAACTAGTGATGAATCGTGATATATTAATTCAATTGACTTTGTTATCATGTTTTTATGGTTATACGATGATACTAAACCCTAATTGGGTTAATTAAGTGTTGATGTTAAGACCTTGATAATGAATTATGAAAGAGACTTGGTAAGTACTGTGATCCCTATTATTTAAATGAATTATGGTTAATTGTGATTATGTCATGATGTTGTATTGGAGTATGCCTTATATTTTGATTTATAGGGTTGGTATATGTTCAATTGAACTGTTTTAACTATGATTTGTGAGGTGTTTGCAAAAATGTAAACGTTATTACTAAGGATTGTGTGATTTTCCACGTGCCCCCATTATTATGATTTATAATACGTTAATTGTGCTATACCTCATTGTGTTAATTGTAATAAAAGGAAAATACTCATGCAATTCTATTGAGCAAATGATGACTGATGTATGTAATACATGGTTAGACCCTATGACTACATTTAAATTACGATTATTAATAAAAGACCATTTCAAAAGGGACTCGAGTTAGCACTGAGTGAAACTAGAGGAGGTGTGTCCCTTCCTACCCACTAGGGAAGGGTTTAGGATCACTAATGTGACTCGTAATATGGTGAGTAAAGTGCATGTAGATTAAAGATGTTCCCAACTATGTTGCCTCCAAACAAATACTAGCTAGTGTATCCATGTAGTTCCTATGTTCATGTTTTGGTATTTCCTTGGGAAAGTAGTCTACCTTCTTTCGTTGTAGAGTTCCATGGCACCAGATTCAACATATCTCAGTGGTCTATGTCATTGGGACAAGATGTTCCCAGAAAAGGTTAACCCAATTTAATTTAAAGGAATGAGCTCATAACTATTGATAACCAAAGGCTTTAGCTTTAGTTTGCTATATGGGGTATGGGACCTAACTAAACATTGCCAATAGTTAGAGTTGATGGGAACTGTTAGGTGGTTGTTTTGTTATAAGGGGAATATGTTATATGGTACATTAAATATGTATATGCTGAAAGTTGCACATTGTTGATTATTATATATTGATTGGGTTAATGATGAATATGTGTTGGTAGGTATGTTTAAAGGGTATGATTAAATGTAGCCCCCTCATAAATCCATGCTATGGAAGTGGGAGATGTTGGTCATAATTCGTTTTGAGTTACTTGATTGAGTAGGGTTAAGTTAAGGGTTTTTCGTGGTTCATTTGCACTTGTTGATGATAGGACTCAGGGGTAGTGTCTGGCATTATTATTTATAAGCACCTCTTATTCCTTCTTGTTGATGTTAGTTACTCTCATTAAAATAATCGGCTAAAACCCTATTATCCACTTATGTGATTAGCATGGTTAACTGACTAGACTTACTATTGTTTGTTTGTGATGTACATGCTTTGGATTTAATAAATATGTCTAATTTATTTGTGTAGTCTTTTTGAATATGCATAAAACTTTTCAAAGTAAATTTCACTCTTAATGAAATACCCTTTTTAGCATGTTTTCATTATATGATTGCATTTGGTCTCACACATAGTACAAGTGGTGTACTAACCCATTTCTTCCTTTCCCAACATTTTATGTTTCGTTCATTTAAGGGATTTTGAATATTACTTTGAAGAAGACTTGGAGCTCTTAATCATCCAAGTTCGGTAGGTCCTTACTTTCCGAGGGCAATCCCACTTCAAAGCCTATATGTTTCTTATGTTAAGAATAATTATGTTTCTTTCCTTTCCTTTTGGATTACTAACATTCTTATTACCATGATGTGTCGTGTTAATTTGATTGAATGGTATAGGCCTAATTGACTGATACTCTTACTAAGATGTTATGAAGATGAGATGGTATTTTGGACTTTGTTATATTTATAGTGTTATGGGCAAGTAAAAGTAAAAACAACTATTAATCTTCATATGTGAGGGTCTCTTGCTAGTTAATATATATCTATTATGTGTATGTAGAGGTCTATGTAAACCTAAATGTAAAAGTAGTAAAATGTTTTAAATTTATTCTAGTTTTGACCTATAAATTTAATTATGTAAGCTAAGAGGCTAGTCTTAGTCATCAAAGAGGATGACGATGCGGGTAATGTCTAGGTGGTAATCCCGGATGTGACACACTTGATATCAAAGTAAGAGGTTTAATATCTGAAGCCGAAGATGTCTCTCACTAACCACGTCTTTGTAGGTTTATTCATAACTTATGACAGTGCACCAACTTATTGAATAGTTAATCTCTTTGATGCTTAGGAAACTAAACTTTTAGTAATAAGTCCAATATTCATGCCTCTAGATTTTGCTCAATTGTGCTTTTTGCAGATAATACTCTTATTGTGATTAACACAATTTACTCGAAAAGAAAGTGCGACGAAGAGTTGAGTAAAGAGTGAGTAAGAGATTGCTAATCAAGGAGTTCCTCCACATGGTGATCAAGTCCCTCTTTTTGAAGAATCAGTTAATGATGACCAAGGTCCGACTGAACCTCCCCCTTTGACAGAAACTGCCATAAGGGATACTATTTTCCAAATGGCCCAAGCCATTACTACCCAAGCATAAGCCGTCACTACTCATGATCAAGCCATAACGACCTTAGCTAATTGGGAGGTTATACCCCGAGAAAACCAAAAAGTTGTTACCATATCCTCCCGTCAATGGGATTTCACTAGGATATATACCCCTACATTCAATGGGTCCAAGGATAAAGAAGACCCCCACAAGTTCATTGGTCAAATATACAAGATCCTTCATGCTATGGGGTTTTCTAATAGTGCGAAGGAGGAGTCAGCCACTTACAAACTCATAGATGTGTCCCAAACATGGTATGTACATGGAGGGACAATAGGCCTTTAAGGGCGCAACTGTGACTTGGAAGGTCTTCAAGATGTCTTTTCTTGATAGGTTCTTCCCTAGGGAAAAGAGCGAAACCAAGGTGGTAGAGTTTATCAACCTTCGTCAAGGAGGTACGAGTGTGATTGAATACTCTTTGAAATTCACTAAATTGTCAAAATATGCCCTATCTTTGTTTTTCGACCCTAGAGATGAAATGAACTTCTTTGCGCTAGGAGTGTCAGATAATTTGTTAGATTAATGTCATTCGGTTATGCTAATGACAATATGAACTTTTCTCGTCTCATGGTTCATGGTTAATGCTCAAAAAGTGGAAGAGGAAAGGGCTAAGAGGAAAAGTAGAGATGCCAAGAGGGTAAGATCTTTTTATGGTTGTTATTGAAAGGGTAGCGTTGAAGATTCAATACAAGCCTAGGTTTACAAGAGTGGTTTCTTAATCATGTTCCGTCAAGTTATCTAAAGGTAGGCGATGATAGGGTGTATAACCCAAACCTAAAGGGAAAGGGATACAGTGTACCAACCAGATAGCCAAATTTGTGGAAATTATGGAAAGTACATTATGGATTTTATTAGGGAACGGATACATTTTGTGTTCGGGTTTTTATGAGTTAGAGATATTGCGTTTTGTGGCACCCAAAGGTTTGAGATTTCCCAAATGTGAGAGGGAAAGAACAAGTAGGGTTTACAAGCAAAAGGGTTGTAATGATGCTTCTGAAAAAGAGAACCTCTTTTATGTTCTCCGCTCTATGGGTGAGCAAGTGACTTCTCCCTACCTGGTGACCGGTATTTTGAAAGTTTTCTCTAATTATTTATATTCCTTACTTGATTCAGGTTCTAAATTATCTTTTTTTACTTCCTTGAAGTTAAGATGTTTGAGTTCTTATCCTACATTTTAAATGAACCTTTATGGTATCTAACTCGATGGTTGAGTCGGTTATTGCAAAGAGGGAGTACAAAAATTTTATTGTAATGTTACTTATGTTGATATAGTAGAACTTCATATGTTTGATCTTTATGTCATATTGGGTATGGATTTGCTGCATGATTGCTTTGCCTCTTATTGTAGAACAAGGTTGGTGAAGTTTATCTTTCCAAATGAAACCGTTTTACAGTGGAATGGGGGAAATTCCATTCTTAGAGGTCATATCATTTCTTGTTTAAATGCTTTTAAATTGACATCTAAAGGGTCTTTATAGCATATAATATGAGTCTAAGATTTAGAATCTGAAATTCCTCCCATTGAGTCGGTCCTCGAAGTGAAGGAATTTTTGGAGTCTTACGTAATAATCTTCCATGCATTCCTCCTTAATGGGAAATTAGTTTTGGTAATAACTTGCTACCGGATACAAATCCCACATCAATTACTCCTTATTAGGTGTCTCAGGCCGAGTTGAAGGGTCAACTAAAGGATTTACTCGATGAAGAATTTATTAGACCTAGTATTTCTCCATGGTGTTCTCTTGTTTTGTTTGTGGAGAAAAATGACGATTCCCTTAGAATATGCATTGATTACCGCCAATTAAATAAATTCATTATTAAGAAAAGTATCCCTTCCCCGGGATTAATCGACCTGCTCTGTTGGAGAAAAGTCCAAGGAGAAACCTACGTTTCTAAGATTTACTTGACATCGGAATATCACCAACTTAGGGTGAGAAGTGAAGATATACAAAATATGACATTTCGGACTAGATATGGTCAATATGAGTTCTTCCTAACCTTATTTGGTCTCACTAATGCCACGGTGGAATTTATGGATCTCATAAATAGAGTGTTTCAAAGTTACCTAGATTTATTTGTCATAGTCTTCATTGACGACATCCTTGTTTATTCAAAAAATAAGGGATACCATATGAACAATTTCATGGTAGTGTTACAAGTGCTTAAGGAGAACTTATTATTTGTCAAGTATTGAAAATGTGAGTTTTGGTTGGGGTCGGTGGTGTTTCTTCGTCATATCAACTAAAGTGAGGAAGTTGAGGTTTATCCAAGGAGAAATGAGGTGGTGAAAGGACTACACAATTGACTACAACTTATATTAGCAGTTTCTTGGGTCTAGCAGGTTATAATACGAGGTTTGTGGATGGTTTTGCATCCATTTCATATTTCTTGACTACTTTGACCCAAAAGAGTAAGAAATTTTAATGGTCATAGGCATGTTAGTGAAGCTTCCAAATCTTGAAGGACAGGCTTACTTCCGTTCCGGTGTTGACTTTAATGGAGGGTCCCAAGGGGTTCATAGCATATTGTGATTAATCCTGAAAGGTTTTATGGTATGTGCTTATGCAACATGAGAAAGTAGTAGCATATGCCTCTAGGAAACTTAAGGTGCATTAGAGAAACTATCATACTCATGATATTGAGTTAGCGACCATGGTATTTGACTTGAAAATAATGAGGCATTACTTGTATGGTGTTCACGTGGATGTGTACAATGACCACAAGAGACTTTAATATGGTTTACTCAAAAGGAGTTAAATCTCCAACATAGAAGGTGGTTGGAATTATTGAAAGATTACGACATAAGTGATCTCTATTACCCTTGCAAGGCTAATGTTGTTGCGGATGCTCTAAGTCATATGAACATGGGTAGTGTGTCTCATTTAATGACGCAAAGAAAACCTAGTGAATGATGTTCATAGGTTGGCTAGTATAGGGGTTCGAATTGAAGATTCTTTTATAGGTTGTGTTTGCACGTCATTACTCTATGTCTTCCTTAGTGTTCGAGGTAATGTTTAAAGAACACCTTCATCACACATTGATGGAGGTGAAAGAATTGGTTCTTGGTAAGCTAAATGAGTCATTGTCCTCAGGGGAGGCTGGTGCCTTGATGAACTAAGAAAGGTTATGTGTTCTTATTATAGATGGTTTGAGGATTCGGATTCTTGAGGAAGTCATGGGTCCCGTTACTCCATTCACCCAGGTTCAACAAATATGTACCATTACTTTAGGGAAATTTTTTGGTGGGAAGGTTTGAAAAAGGACATAGAGAAATTTGTTTCTAAGTGTCCAAAGTGCAAAAAAGTGAATTCCAAACACCAAAAGGCTGGTGTGGTTGGACTTCAAGAAATTACCAAAATCTACTTCGAAATAGGGACTAATTAATAGGATTGTATGGGAGGTTGGTCTCACACACAAAAAACCAATAGGACTCATAAGAATACAATATGACTCATATGGGTATTTGTGGATAGTCTACCAAATCCTTCATTTCCAGTTTCCCGTCAAGCTACTTCTTTGTAGGACGATTTATGAAAAAGGATCTTTATAGATGAAGATTGTTGTGTCCCATTGTTATTCCACATCCATCATATCGGGATAGGGGTGCACAATTCAATCTACATTTCGAAGGTTCATTACAACAAGGGTTGGGTACCAAGGTGACGTTAATGAAACACTTTTCATCCTCAAACGGATGGTCAAGCAGCGCTTACTATTCAAACCCTTTAGGATATGCTTAGGGATTACATCATGTATTCCAAGGGAAATTGCGATACGTATTTGCCTTTGGTGGAGTTTGCTTAAAACAATAGCTACCATTCATCTATATATATGGATTCTTATGAAGCCTTGTATGGTAGGAGATCTTGAACTCCAATTAGATGGTTTTAAGTGGGTGAGTCATCACTTATGAATCCCCATTTGATTTATAAAACTTTGGAGAAAGTTCATAGCATAAGGAACCTGTTGCAAACAGCCAATTATCGACAACAGTCTTATGCCAATCATATAAGTAGGAATTAGAGTTTGAAAAAGGTGTTAAAATGTACTTGAATATTTTGCCTGTGAAAGGGGTGCTTAGATTTGGCAAGAAAGGGAAGTCCTCATTATGTGGGTACCTATTGTGTATATTGACTTGAAAGCGCATGTACTTGCTCTGTTCATGTTTGGTACCTCCACATTAGGGAAGGTTAAGATCACTAATGTACTCTATGAGATGAAGGGACTATAATGCATGTGCATAAACGAGCCCGCGGTCACAAAAATTAGGTTCTCCCTACCCCCTTGTCTCCAATCTCAGTTTGCTCTTTCATCTTGGTCATTTTTCCGTGCGCATTTCGTGTGGCACTTTCTCTTCCACGCCACCAAGTACACATATATCTCCTAGTTCTCTGAAACTGACTGTTGCCCAAATAGGAATACTATCTAGTGGATTCCAAATGTACTGCATGTTCATGTTTTCGTACTAACTTGGCAGGATTCTCCTATTTTGGTGTTAGGTTCCAATCACTGGATTGCATATTAGGCTCATGTGAGGTCTATTAGGGTAAAGGCCAGATGGTTACCATGGCGTACCTGCACTCTTTCCTACGGTACCACCTTCCCTTCTACATTCGTGCGCTTTTACTCATACCTTCCCACTCCGCTTCTCTTTTTCTTCCTCGCCTTCTATTATTCATCCTCAGCTCACCAACTTTCTCTCTTCCTCCATCATTTTTATCTCCATTAACTCAGGCCTTTCTCCTTTTCCTTGCTTCCCACCATTACTCAATACTCTTTTTCTCCTCCATTATTAGCGAGCTCCGTTACCTTGTTTTCTGCTTTCCTCACTTCCGACTTTGTCTATGCTTCTATTTACATTCCATCTCTCCCGGTTCCCGACATATACCTGGTACCCATCCTCTCCTCTATCTCTGCGAATTTTTCATGCTCCTCTAATAAATGGGACTAAAGGGTTGAACTCTAACTAAGATTGACATAATAGGGATTTACTTAGTGTAGGTGGGGTAAGAGGACTTACCTAAACATTGCACTAGTTAGGCCTTCAAGAAAGTCTGTGGAGGGGGATGTTCTTGCATAAAATAACTTATAATGGTACATGATATGTATATGATGAACTTTGCACATTGGGATAATTGTAAGTTTATTAATTTCACTTATGAACAAGTGTTGATCTAAATTGCTAAAGTATGATTAAATGTACTCTTAAATGTCATGCTATGTGAAGTGGGATATTGGTCGTGATTCTTTTTTGTTTATAAGATTGAATAAGGTTATGGGGCTTTGCGTTGTCATTGCACTTGTTGACTTAATAGAGGTTCATGGGTAATTGTCTTGATTTGGTTATGTTATAATGTTTTTTGATGTTAGTAGTGATAATAGAGTTGCTTGTCTATGTGTCCAATAATATGATGTAAATGATGACTTGACTAGTCTTAGTATTATTGGTCTTGTAATGTACATGCTTTGGACTTAATGAATGTGTCTTATTGACTGGTATTGTCTTATTTAGTGTGCATAATGCTTTTCAAAGTAAATAGAAAATCTTAAATGAAATACCCCATTTAAACAAGTTTTAATGATAGGTGTGCATATGGTCTCATACGTAGGTACCAATGGTTTTATACTTTAACCCCTTTTCCTTTTCTAATCTACTTAGGTTGCGGTTGTTGAAGGGCTTTTGAGGACGACATTTGAAGAATACTTAGAACTCATAATCATCCAAGTTTTGTGTATCAGAGGAACCTTCATAAATTCCGAATATGGAATGCCACTATAAAACTTATGAGTTATTTTAGTATTAACACTATTATATTCTTTCCTATTCATTTGGATACTAAACTTTGTATGACCTATAAGTGGTCGTGTTGTATTGATGTATGGGCTAGGCCCTAATTATAACTCTCTTGTTAGATGGTGATGAGATGAGACAATTATTTGAGACAATATAATATTTATATTATATGTGTGCAATAAAAGTGGATGACTGAGATAATCTTCATATCCCAAGGGTCTTATGTATATCGATTATATATACTATATGTGTATGTACAAGTTATATGAACCTTAATTGTTAAGTAACAAAAAAGTTGTAAGTGTTCCACTATTTGAACTATGAAATGTTAATGATGTATTGATA
The DNA here is from genome assembly GCA_027704765.1 of Solanum habrochaites. Classification (NCBI taxonomy): domain Eukaryota; kingdom Viridiplantae; phylum Streptophyta; class Magnoliopsida; order Solanales; family Solanaceae; genus Solanum; species Solanum habrochaites. Next base: position 22,306,053 of record JAKWJA010002497.1, read on the forward strand.
GAGGCTTGTCTTAGTATCAAAGTGACTGTTGAAAACGATTACCTAGAGTATTCCACCAAATTTGGGACAATTCCGATAATAAGGGAAAAAGTTCCAAAACAAAACCTATAGTCCCCCCGGCCCCCCCCCCCAAAAAGCTTTTGCCGGACAATAAAAAAAGAGACCCTTGAATTTGAATTATGGTTGATATAGTCTACTTTAAGATTTCATCCTTGAAAGGGTTGATAAAATTTTGTAAGAAAGGGAAGTCATCACAACCAGAGAGTTCACCCTAGAAAGATTATGGTATTCTCGAAATTAGACAAAACTCTGTGCAGATTTGCAGAGGGGGTCTGTACAAGCCTTTAGCTAGACATTCATTCAGTTTAAATGTATGAAAATAGTGCGGAGGGAAGTAAAATTTTTTTACACAAAATAAGAATACTTTGAAATTCTCTTTTGTTAGAAAAAATAATGAAAGGTTAGTCAGAGCCTAGTATTGTCTAGGAAGCTAGGCCCCTAACTGCCCTAACCTAATTATGTTGGGCTGGGCGCTTGTTCTCTTGGCGGTTTGCACATGTGCTTTCACACGTGTTGCTGCACACTTATTGTCCAAGGACCCTCACTATGTCCTTGGGCACTGCTTAATATATATGATCATTTAAAATGATCATGTGCTATGGTACCTAGGCTTCTCCTATGGGTAGCCTCCAACTATGTGCTAAGAATAAATACGATAACTTAGGTCTTCATCTGTAGGTCCCCCAATTCCTAAAGAAGCTTGGATTGAGATTTTGAATATCAAAGTGCTATTTTAATGACATGTTAATCCATAGAAATTGGCTCACACCCTAAGCAAACATTCTTCTAACATGCCCAATATTACTCAATGTTGGGCAGTGGGATGCCTATGGAACCTTTAAGGGTACAATCTTAAAACATAATAGACTATCATAGACAAGTCAATTTTATGTGAAAGCGTACAACATATTACAACCCTAATTCCCAATCATCATACATTGTATACTTCAATTACAATATAATGAATTAATAACAATTAACCACCTTTACAATAAAGGTAGAGATTCATAAGGATTACCTAGATTCTTCAGAGTTCAAATCAAGTGTCCTCTACCATAAACCGACAAATTCAACCCAATTGTTTAAAATCATCATCATAAGTCAATAACCAAACTGATGCAAGCTTAGAAGCAAGAAGACATCATAATTCAATACTAGATTCATACGTAAAACAAAATACTTAGGTCAAATTTCACATATAACCTTAGCTCTTCATATCAGCATGAATTACTACCAATAAACACTAATTTGTTTATCATTAGTGTAACCACATTCACCTAGTATTTAATTCAACCAGAATAAAAAACAAATTTAATTGAAACCAAATTACAAACCTAATTCGATCAAAAAAAAAAAAGCCCAAACCCTAGGGTTAAGGGTTAAGGGTTGCATCTTCTACCAACTATCCAAGCAGTCATGATATATCATTAAGTCAGTTACAAGACTTGTTAATATAATCATAATAACTAACAAAAATCATAACCAATTAAATTCATAACATATGTTTCGAGATGGAGAAAGACCCACATGAAAACTCAACTTCTGAAATTACTTTGAAGGAACCCTTTGAGGAAAAATTTACCTAAGGTGAATTTGAACTCATACCTAAATGATTGATAAATAATTGAAGGTGAAATCGTCCCCTAAAAACCCCCCAAAACCCTCCCCTACCTTGGTCTTCAATGGTGTTTTTTTAATAGAGTGAGAAAGAAGAGAGAAGGAAGAGAGTTTTGTTTTGAGAGTTGTCAGTAGACGGATGGGGTTGGGGTCTTTATATGGGGCTTAAATTAAGTAAATTACAGACCCCTTAATCCCTAAATAACTACAAAAACTCACTCAATGTAAATTTGTTTTAGAGCTACGGATTAGACTAAACATGGAAGAATCTTTAGACCCATCAAGACGGAGACCTCGACCAATAGTCCGTCTTTGAGTGGACAACTGGCCCCTTTTTGTGTTGTAAACTCTTCAATTTTGTTAGAGGCTATGCAGGTGAGGGATTCTGACAAAACTTTCTATGTGTTGGTCGAATGTTGGCATTGATGCCCTGTGGTTCCACACACGTTTCGTCTGTGCCCTTGCGTGAGTGCACAACACCTAGGAAGTGTTTGACACCATTTGTAAGGGTCCTCCTTAAGGGCACTTGGTTGGTCCTTGGGGAATCTTACCCAAAAGTTTCGACAATTAATCAAATTAAACCCATGTAATACACCCTTCCACAATTTTTAATCCATTTACGACTCCTAAAATTTAGTCAAAAAGACTAAAGTACGCTACTACATCCTTGAACTAGTTTCCTGTTGTTCTTGGACATTTTAGTTTCTAGACCTCCTACATGACTTATATTCATTAAAAAAGATCTTAAAACAGTGTCTAGAACTTATGACACTTATGTTAGGATCTAGAATATTTCTTGGATTTTCGAAGTGTGACATTATCCCCCCCCCCTTTTGGAATATTTGTACCTGAATGACACTACAAATCTTTGGAAAAGAATAAACTAAAGACTAGCAGCCCAACCAACAATAAAACATAACAACATCAAACATATCACTTACCCAAGAAAATCTGAAACATCAATTACAACAAATAAGGCTAAACATTACATTATGAGGAATATCTTTCTCACAACAACAAGAGCTCAACATATCATATATCAGTCAATTATGACATATCACAATTTATCAATATGCTACATATTATTTCATAAAGACTAACAATCTTAAAATACACGACATAACTCAAAACAATCATAAGAGAAAAATTTCAAGTCCTAATGCATAATTCCACAGTTACTCATTAAAACAATATAAAAATGCACTTTTTCCAAAACTTCAGTAAAAGTTAAGAAACATCAATTTAGTGCATTATTTTCATTATTAGTCAGGAATACTAACCTTAGATATCAAAAATATGCGGGGATAAACAGGACTCATATCGGACATCGTCCCCCCCATGTTTCATATTAAGATGCAGGGTAAACAGGACTTCCCCCCCATGTAGGCCATTGTCCTCCTATCGTGCACACCATAACACTTAAAGGAATCACATTTTTATTATTAACTTCTTACACTTCCTATCAAGAATTTTGAACCAGAACACTCTTCAGAAGAGAGGTTATCTTGCATAAAGAACCTTTATTGGAAGAATAGACTCGAGATCACTGATACACTTCATAAACTTGGAAACATGGAAAACCGGATCATTCGAAGCCAATTCACTAGGAAGTTTAAACTAGAAAACTTTGTAAGATTTTTTGAGTGCCCACATGACGAGGACTCAACTTTTCTTTCTTTCCAAATCTAACCACCCCTTTAATAGGAGAAATCCCTTCTCTTATGATCACTTAAGACTTTTACTGAATATAGGTCGTTTACAACCAGTTCATAATCACATGAACTTTCTCTAAAGTCTTATAAATAAAATAGGGACCAAGAAGCAAAGCTCACCTACTTCAAACCATCCAATAAGAGTCCTAGACCTCCTACCATACAAGGATTACTAGGAAGACATGGAGATGGATGATTGAAAACTATTATTATATGTAAACTCCACCAAAGGCAAATGCTCATCTTAATTTCCCTTGAAATCAATAATATAAGCCATATGCATATCTTCAAGGGTTTGAATAGTACTCTCTACTTGACCATCTGCAAAAAGCTATATGTGAATTGTGCAACCCGATCCGATATAAGGGATAACAAAATACCATGGAGACACACAATCTCATCTATGAAGATCCTATTATATTCTTTGGCCGAATAAGCAGACTTGATTGGAATAAAGTGAGCGGACTTGGTCAATCTATCCAGAACCACCCATATAGATATTCATATTCTCTTTGAGTCCGAGGTAAAACCACTACAAAATCCATATTGATGTCTTCCAACTTCTAGTAGGAACATTGATTTCTTGTAGTAAGCCAACTGAATTATGATGTTAAACTTTCACTTCTTGTCAATTCGAACACTTAGCAACAAACTTTGATTTGTCCTTCTTCAAACCTTCCCATAAATGTATTTCCGTAAGGTCATGGTACATTTTTGTCGAACCAGGATGAATGGAGTAGCGGGATCCATGGGCTTCCTCAAGTATCCGGTTCCTCAACTCATCTACCTTTGTAATACACAATATTCCTTGGTACCTCAAAACACCATTCCCCCTTTAAGGAGAATACCCCATAAAGCTTGCCAAGGACCGATTCCTTAAACTTTATCAATGATTTATCAAGTTGTTGTTTGGACTTCACCACAACTACCAATGATGACTCAGAGTTAATATGGACCATGATACAACCATTTGGAAAATCATCCAACATCACACCCAAACTAGCCAACCTATGAACGTCCTTCAATAGGTCTTTCTTGGCTTCGTCTATGTGAGACACACTACCCATAGTTCATATGACTTAGAGCATCCGCAACCACATTGGTCTTGTTGGCGTGATAAAGTACAGTCATGTTGTAATCTTTCAACAATTCTAACCGCCTTCTTTGTCGAAGATTCAGCTCCTTTTATGTAAAAAAATAATTGACACTCGTATGGTCGATATATACATCAACATGGAAACTATACAAGAAATGCGTCCATATTATCAAGTAAAATACCACGAACGCTAACTCAAGGTCATGAGTTGGATAGTTTCTCTCATGTGCCTTAAGTTGCCTACAATCATAGGCTATCACCTATCCATCTTGCATAAGCACACACCCTAAATCACTCGGGATGCATCATAATACACAACAAAGCACTTTTTACCCTCTAGTAAGGTCAACACATGAGTGGAAGTAAGCCTACCTTTCAACATTTGAAAACTTCTCTCACATGCCTCCGTCTACTCAAATTTCTTATACTTTTGGGTCAAAGTAGTCAAGGGATATGCAATGGACGCAAAACTATCCATAAACCTCCAATAAATAACCCACTAAATCTAAAAATCTCCTAATGTAGGTTTTGAGTTAATGGTCTAGAACAATTTTCCACAACCTCTGTTTTCCTTGGGTAAAACTCAACTTCCTCAATATAGATGATATGACCAAGAAATGTCATCGACCTCAAGAAAAACTCATTTGCTATACTTGGCACTTATTCTCCGTAAGAACTTGCAACAACATCCTCAAATGATCGTGTGATCACCCTCATTTTTTGAATATCCCAACATATCGTCAATGAAGACAATGACAAATGAATCTAGGTAATTTTGAAAACACCCTATTCATGAGGTCCATAAATGACACCGGGGAATTTATGAGACAAAAGGACATTTCTAAAAACTCATAATTACCATATCTAGTACGGAATGCCATCTTTGGTATATCCTCACCTCTCTATCTAAGTTGATGATACCCCGATCTCAAGCAATTGTTAAAAATGTAACTTGCTCCTTGGAGTTGATCAAACAAGTCGTCAATCTGAGGATGAGGATAATTGTTCTTAATAGTGACTTTATTGAGTTGGCGATAATCAATACACATTCTTAAGGAACCATCCTTATTCTTCACAGACAAAACTGGAGCACCTAATGCAGAAATACTAGGTATAATGATGCCTTTTTCTAGTAAATCTTGGAGTTGATCCTTCAAATGTTTCAATTGGGACGGAGCCTTCCGATAAAGAAGAATTGAAATGGGATTTGTATCTGGTAATAAGTCGATACAAAAATCAATTTCCCATTGGGGAGGAATACAGGGAAGATCATTAGGAAAGGCCTCTGGAAATTCACTCACTACGGGGACTTACTCAATGGGAGGAATTTCGGAGTCTAAATCATGGACTCTTACAATATTGTACAGACAACCATTAGAGATCATTTTGCATGATTTTAGACAAGAGATGATACGCCCTCTAAGAATATAATATCCCCCCTTCCACTCCACAATGGGATTATTTGGAAATTTAAACTTCACCACCCTCGTTCTACAATCAATAGAGAAAAAGAAATCATGCAACTAATCTATGCAAAAAATTACATCAATTTCAAGCATATCAAGTTCTTCTAGTTCAAAATAAGAAACTATATGGGCAAAATTATTGGAAAATTTCTATACACCCTTTTGGCAAAAACTGAATCACCCACCGTGGTAGACACAATAAATGTTTCATGCAAAACATCGAGAAAAATGTCAAACTTTTTAGCTATTGGAGAAGTAAAAAATGATAAAGTAGAACCGGGATAAATTAGTTCATACAAATCAATAAAAAAGACTTTCGACATACCGGTCAAGACGTCAGGAGAAGTTTCTTGCTTACCTCTAGAACGGAGAGCATACAAGTGGTTTTTCTTTTGACCCTCATTTGACTCAGTTGCTTGATAGTTACCGCTACCCTATTGTTAACCCCTCACATTAGGGTAAACCCTAAGTTGTTGCAAACTTTTAGCAAAACCAAAACAATTGTCCGTCCCCTTAAGACAATCACTATTTTGCTTTTAGCCACATTTTCCACATGTTGGATTTTCGGTTGGTGAACTAGTACCCTTTCCCTTGTTAGGCTTAGGGTTAGTCACCCTATTTCCACTAGCATTAGAGAAATTATAAGGAACATAATTAGAAACCCAATTCTTAATTCTAGGCTTGTCTTGTATCTCAAGCCTATTCTCTGAAGAACCTCCATCAAAAGATTTTTCCCTTGTAGCATCTCTACTCTTAATCTTATCCCTTCCCTCTTCCACATATTTTACATGCACGATAAGATAAGAAATGTTCATATTTTCATGTAGCATAGACAAATGACACTGTTCATGCAGATCACCCAACACCCCCACTATAAAGTGGCTATTTAATCTTTAGGATCGGAAATCGAACAAGGAGCATATTTTGAATTTTTTTTGAATTTTAAGGAGTATTCATGAACACTTATACCTCCTTGGATAAGGTTGAAGAACTCCACCACTTTATCTTCCCTCATCTCCTAGGAAATAAACGATAAATACAATCTTTCTAGAAGATCACCCAAGTCAGTTGACCATTGTGTAATGGACTATTATCTCTCCATTTGACATACCATGCTTGAACCACATCCTTGAGTTGATAATTGGATAATTTGGACATCTCACTAGTAGACAACCCCATATCTAAGACTATCTTGTATACTTCATCAATGAATTCCTGGACGCGTAGAAAGTAGGAGGATCCATCCGAGCGAAATCCATTAGACGGGAGGCCATGGTAATAACTTATTGATTTTGATGGGGTACAAACTCCCAATTAGTTTAGGCACTTCATCGATGAATTCCTGGGGGTCTTCTTAAACCTTGGATCCGTAGAAAGTAGCAGCAATCATCCGAGTAAAATCGATTAGACGGGAGGCCATGGTAGTAAATTATTGATCTGGATGGGGTACAACCTCCCGATTAGATTATGTCAACATGGATTGGGATTGAGCGGTGGTGGCTTGTGCTTGGGTAGTTATTGTTTGGGTCGTTTGAAAAAGAGCAGTCCTAATGTTCTCATCTGTCAAAGGAGGACTTTGTCATCATTCTAACCCTTCTCAATAGGAGGAATTTGATCACCATGGGGAGGAGCTTCTTTATTGAAAATATCCTCCTTAACACTTTGTGCCGCACTCCTTCGACTGTTAATTTCCTTAATACACAACAATAGGGTTATATGAAACACACAATAAGTATTCTCTAGCGATACGATATTGGACTTCCAAGAAAGTGAGAGTTTCCAAGGCATCACGTAGGTTCCTATCCATAAGTATGGGGAGCTTTACTGCTATAAAAACGAACTTACATACACGTTGTTGACAGAGGCATTGACTCAAAGAAAATTCAACCTCATGCTCTGATAACAAGTTTTTCACATCCGAGTTTACCCCATAGACATAACAGGCGTTGTTGGCCCCTTTGAGGACTAAGATTAGCCTTATTTTCATCACTACATTCATAGGTCAAAATTAGCTTAAAATTTATAAGTTTTCTTTACTTCTACTTGGAGGTCTACATATACCTCATGTATATGAATATATATATCTAGTATACACAGACCCTTTGTATAGGAAGATTACTAAGTGTTCTACTTTTATTGCACATAAGCATATAAAATATAACATATTCATAATAGTCATAATTGTCGTGTCATCTCATAACCATCTAATAAGAGTGTATGAACTTTGATATAACCCATACATCAAAGTAAAAGTGCCTCACATGGGCTATAAATGTTTATTACTAAATGGAAAGAAAGATCCATAGAAGTCTTTAACTAAAAAGCAACTCAAGAAACTAGATAGTGGCATTGCCTTCGAAAAGTGAGGACCTACCATAATTGTATGAATAAGAGATCCAAGCCTTCTTCAATGTCATCTTCAAAGCACTTCAATGACTGGAACATAAATTTCTGGGAAAAAAAAAGATATGGAGTTAGTACGCCACTTGTACTAAGTATTAGACCATATGCACACATACTTTGAAAACATGCTCAGAAAAAGGGACATTTCCTAAAGTATGCATTTTTTTTATATAAAACCTTTATGCACATTAAACAATACCATACCAAGAAATAATGCATGACTTAAATATACATCACAAGACCAAAAACATCAAAACTAGTCAAGTCAACATGCTTATCATATAGTCTAATGATAAGCATATTCAAGTAACTCTATCTAAAGTCATATTAACAACAAGCATGAATTAGAGTACATTTAAACATAACCAAAGCAAGTCAATCATTCATAAAACCACTAATAAGTCAACAAGTGCAATGACTAAGCAAAGCCCCATAACCTTCCTCAATAAAGTTACCAAACAAGAATTATGACCAATATCCTACTTCATATAACATAGCATTAAAAAGTACATATATTTAACTTTAACCATATAGACCAACACATATACATAAGTGAATCTAATCATCATATTGTATCAACAATGTGCAAGTTTATCAAATACATATCATATATTACCATAAGCATATTCATAAATAAGAACATCCTCCTAAGACTCCCCTCAAGACTAACTAGTTCAATGCATTGGTAGATTCTCATACCCTTACCTAGACTAAGTAAACACTAGGTTTGCTAGTTGAGTCCAGGACAGTAAGTAATTGTAATTTTGGAACATCATGCCCTAACCGACATAAAAGACAATAGCTAATATGCAATGAGGTGTTATAAAACACTATACCGAAAGAATGAGGACTACTTGCAAAGGTAGTATTAAAACATGTAACATAGCAATTACGTGGATCAACTAGCTAGTATTCCTATGGGGACCACATAGTTCAAGAACTAGGAAATATATTAGTGATCCTACTTCTCTATGTAGGAAGGGACACTCATCTCTCTAGTTCATTCGGTGCTAAGCTCGATTCCCTTTTTTGAAATGTCTTTAAGCATTTATTATCAATCATAGCGTAGTTTAGGTCATAGGGTCTACCCCTTGTATAATAATCATAATCAATATCTTAATAAGAATTGCCTTAGAATAAATTCTTTCATTAAAATTTATATAGGTGAGGTTAGAAAATTAACATCTTAATATCATCATAAGCCACACTGGTAAATCATTCACCCTTCTTATAACATTTACATGGTAAGACAACACCTTAGAATCGTAATCAAGACATTCCAATACAAAATGATACCACTCTATCAATCCTAATACAAGTCATACTCCAATACACCATCATGACTTAATCACAATTAACCACAATTTGAAGTAAATGATAGAGAGCACAAGACTTACCAAGTCTCCTTTATAGTTCATCATTAAGGTCTTACCATAAACCCTCAATTAAAACCCAATTTGGGTATACATAATCATATGTCAATAATTAACATTATAAAAAGGCTAGAAAAATTACTACATCACAATTCAATACTAGGTCATAGCATAGGACAAGATAGTAAGGTTAATTCACTTTATAACCAAGATTATATTCTCAAGAACTAGCATGAAAGACTACCAATCACCCTAATTTTGTTCATGATTAGTGTAAAAACATAACCTAATATTAATTCTACCAATAACAAAGTTAATTGAACCAAATACTAAAAAATTCATTTGAAGCTCAAACCTAGGGTTAAGGGTCATCTTCTAAAAATGAGATCAAACCATGAATATATATCATAATTAAGTTAGAATACATGTTAATATACTCATAATATCCAAAATAGATCATAAAAAAATTCAATTAATCACATAATTATCGAAATTGAGAAAGACCCACATGAAAACTCAACATTTAACATTACTTTTAAAGAAACCTTTGAGGAAAGAGGTATCGAAGCTTAGTTATATCTCATACCTCAATGTTTGATGAAGAATTAATGGTAAAATCATCCCCTTAATTCTCCCAAAACTCTCCCCTAGCTTTGTCTTCAATGGTGTCTTCCAATAGAGAGAGAAAGAAGAGAGAAGAAAGAGAGTTTTGTTTTCATAGTTATCATTAGACTAACAGAGTTGGGGTCTTTAGATGGGTTGTTAATTAATTTCATTAGACTTCCATTAATTCCTATCTAACAATAATCCGCTTGATTAATTAGTTAATACTATTTGAAAATAGGCAGGAAAATTAGACCCTCACGGACGAAACCTCGACCAACGATCTGCTGTTAGTCTAGGAGCGGTCCCTCTCCCGTGCTGCACAATTTTCAAATCGGTCAGAGACTGTGCAGGTGAGGGCCTCCAACAAACTGTCTAATTGTTTCTCGACGGTTGGCATCGACCCCGCGTCAATCCACATACGGTCCATCTGTACCATTTCGTGGGTGCACACTACCCAGGCAGTATTTGACTCAACTTGCAAGGGTCCTCCTCAAGGTCCCTTGGTTTGTCCTTGGGGAGTCCTACCCCGTAGATTCACTATGAATTAAATTAAACCCATGTTATAAACCGTTCCACCAATTTTTATCTATTTCTGACTTCCAAATTATAGTCAAATATGTTAAGGGACGCTAGTACCTCCTTGAACTAGTTTCGGAATGTCATGGACGTTCGTGAACGTTATGATTTCTAGACTTCCCAAATGACTTATACTCATTAATATATACCTTAAATTAATTTCTAGACCTTACGACACTTATGTTAGGTTCTAAAACACATCTTGGATTTTCGAAGTTTTACAAGTAACAAGTCAACACTCTAGACCAAAACACTAAAGAAACATACTCACTTTAAGGACTTCCCATAAGTGCCTTTCTCCAGGACAACTCCCAAGTTACGCAAATTGCAATGTAGAAGTAGCATCCCATAAAACTACTCCCACCAAGTGCTCCTTGAGGGTTATTTAGATTCAGTACACCACATTCATCATTCATAACATAAACATATCATGTTTTCTTAGCATTAGACATTAATTCACATAATTTCATCTACATTGCATAATGACCCATTCATTTATTCATATAAAGACACACCAAGACTCCCTTTTAAAGTGCCTACTCGTGCAATGGATAGACATCATCCTTTACCACAACCTTCCCTAAGTAGTACATTCTTCAGAAGACTTAGTTCATTACATTCTTTTGTGAGGATAGCTTTAATAAAAACAGATCATGATAGGTAGACATGGACTCCGGATATTAATACTTAATGGATGAGGGATCACCACTTACCTAGGTCAGGGTCATTCTTTTAGCCTTTACCTGTAATATCCAATAGATATACCTATGCAGGAGCAGGGTCAACACTTTAACCCAAAACACTAAAGAAACATACTCACTTTTATGGACTTCCCATAAGTTCCCTTCTCGAAGACAACTCCCAAGTTACATAAACTGCAATGTAAAAGTAGCATCCCATTTAACTACTCAAACCACAATAGACATTAAGTCACATAATTTTCATTATATTGCATAATGACCCATTCATACATACAAATACTCCAATTTCAAGTGCCTAATTACGCAATGGATAGATAGTATCCCATACCACCACCTTACCTAAGTAGTACACCACTTAGGCGGGTGGGGTCATTCTTTAGCCTTACCATGTAATATTCCAATAAGCTAACCTAGTAAGAGCCCTAGTTTTAGGGATAAGGAGATAAGTTATAAGTAAATACATCTGTAGCATCCCAAAACCACACCCTATAAGTTTAGGTTCAATCTCGGATTGCAACCGGCGTATCTGACCTCTTAGAGATCTTGTACAAGCCCTTTCCGTATCGCTATCCCCATATACATAATCAAAAGTAGTGCGAAATTAAAAATTTTTACAAAACATTTCATAGTGTTAAAATCTCTTTCATATAAAATATTAGGAAATACTAAGTCTCAATCCCATCATACTTAAAACATGGGAAAACATTAGACACTGACCATACATAATACGAGTCGATTGAGGACATACTTCAAATTCACTTGAATGATGCTACTATCAAAGTCTTGCTTCCCAAATGCTCCTCACCTATCAACAACTTTAGAGATTAGCACAACCACATGTACTAAGTAAGACATAATGCATGAAAATTATGAAAACAGACATTTATTGAAAATATGCATGTTTTCATTAAAATATCATATAATAATCATAAAAACAAATTTTAACAACTTAGAAACATATATGATAACATTTAAGAAATTATTCACATTTTCTAGAGCAACCTTACAGTGAGCTGAATTGCTTCACTGTTATAGCGAAGTTTCTCTTCTATCCTTTTTACACTTCCTAACATGTAGTATTCTCACTAAAAGCTATCCTAAAACTAACTTAAACAACACAAAGAGATACCGCCCACACAACCTCCCTAAATATGCCTAAATGACCCTCAAGACTACATATAATAAGACACATACACACTTGCAACATATCAAATAAATGAACGTAAGACTTCTTCTACCTAAGGTAATTCTAAGTCTCACTTGAGTGAGCTTTGAAGTGACTACCCATAAAATCCCTTACACACACACTAATGAGATCCTATAGACTATCTATGATAGAATCATTCTCACTTAACATAACAACATAAAGATAATATACATTATCTTACCAAAAACTACGAGAATACTTAATTAAGCAAATCAAGAATATTACGTCCATTATTGACCTCTTTTTACGACTACCTAAATAATCCTTAAGACTACCTATGTGTAGATATAGGTTCACATACTCAACCATTATCCATAAATAAAGTCATTCTTAAGACTCATCTAGGTAAGATATGAAGTGACCATTCCTATGCCCCCTTTCATAACTTAACTAGACAACCGTTAATTACTCTAGATAAGTACTTATTCATTTAACATACTTTCTTAACTTAAGTCAAAAAATTTATTTGTTTATTTAGAAGACATTCAACACATAAAGGACATTCAAGTAATGTTCTTGGACAATACAAGAATTAAATCTTCTTAGAGTTTTAGACTTATAAACATACTTAACATAACCAAAAGACCCTTAAGAAAACACCTATATTCATATTTTGACGTGGGGGACTGAGGCTTGTCTTTCACTTCCTCTCCCCCACACCTAAGTTCCACTCGAGGAGACTCCACCAATGGGTCATCGACTAATCCACTGGTCGTTGATTTCCATCTGTGGTAGGCTCTCTCGGGAAGTCTTGGACGCCACTCAAGGACCCTTGGATGGTCCTTGGGGATGTTTTCCCAAGCGTTTCCAGCCCAAATATAATCGAATATGAATTTAGGACCTCTCACATGAATTTCATCAAAAATAAACACGTAAAACTCAACGAAAGATGCCTAGACACGGAAGGTCATTTCGAGGAAAAACATTCAAACGTCATGGACGTTTATTGACGTCTGTTCTCTAAAAATTCTAGACACATGATATACTACCTATATAAACCATAGGTAATCATATAATGAGATTTAACCACATGAATCACACGTAAACAAATAAAACCACATATGAGGCACATAGGTTACTTATTAGTACCTTGACGTTTGACTTCCAATGCATTCAAAATCTTAGACAATACATCAATAACACATTATAGACTAATTTAGGCCCTCAGACCAATATGAAAACAATAATACTTACTGATCATATGGCATTCTCTTACTAAAGTATATCAGAAGACTTACATAAGTAAATCAAGAAGATAACGTCCATGATTGACCACTTCAAGACTACCTAAATAATCCTTAAGCCTATCTAAGCTTATATTAGATCCACATATTCAACCATTTTCCATAACTAGTGTCATTCTTAAGACTCATCTAGGTAAGATACGAAGTGACCATTCCTATGCCCTCTTCACAACTTAACTAGACAACCCTTAACTACTCTAGATGACTACTTTTTGATTTAACATACTTTCTTTACTTAAGTCATTACATTCATTAGTTAATATAGGATACATGTAACAAATAAAGGACATTCAAGTAATGGTCTTGGACAAGACCCAGGAACTCCAACTAACGCCTTCAAAACCTACTTTGCAATGTCTAGATGGTGTCCCATGCGACCACCAAAACTTCATAGAACTTCTCTAATGCTAATAGGTATTTCATAAAATGAGAATAGACAATAACCGACATATACCTTGATAGAAAGACATGGAATCTCAAGTTCTAACCTACTCGGATGAGGGTGTTCTATTTGCCAATGGTAGAACTTAGACAAATCCCATGTAGGAACAGGTTTAAGGATATGAAGAATGTGCTTTGCAATCTAGTCTCATTCTTTAACTAGAACTATTTCCCTTACCATACTCAGTTTGTTCTAGCTTTTTTTGTCATAGAGTAATTCCCATTAAAAGTTCATATAAAAGGTTTCCATATCAAGTTCATAACCCAATCACATTTACCCTACCAAAGAAAGGTCCACTAGGGCAACCTAACAATGGCGACAACAAGCTCATCATGACTTTACTAAGGATTAATATTATGTTATTCCATCCAATGAACTTTAAGTCTAGCATTCCTTCACTTGAAGGATACCATTTCGGCTTTAGACTTCAACATTAATAACCTCACCACTATGTTTAAGGTTTCATATAAAGGAACCTCTTAATTTAATTTAAGGTCTCATGACATTCATACATATTAGACTAAGAGGCTTTGATATCCATAGTCAAGACACATCATATTCACATTCATACATGCATCTAGTAATGGACATCACTCCACCAAGATAAGACCTAACATACTTCACTTTAACTCATATTACATGTCATTCTAGAAGCACATAGAAGTAACCCTTATCATCTTACAGTTATCCTATACAGTCGAATATCATCATTAATATGACCATCATAGACTCATTTAGTCAAGTAAGAATAACATACATCAAGCCTAAGAAGATACACACAAAGCCATAGTCATGGTCTAACATGATCACCTAAATAACATCAATGGAAGAACACATATATTTTCGCATTACTTATCTTGTACATAGATTTTATAATACTTCACATAATCAACTACACAAATAATCACATTACTTCAAGTAGTTGCAGACAAGGCCATTATCATCATAATACATAAAGTAACGCTGACAAGGCTACATCAATTATAAGTAAAGCACATAACACCACCACCATCATTGGACCCTACAAATAAAAACATAATTGAAGTGTAATTAACAAAAAATAAAGTGAATTAGGGTAGTGTACCACCAGTGTATCCTCAAACCTTCAATCAAATGCGAAACCATCTAATTCAATACCATATGTCCCTTACCCATGCCCATGAACATTAATTCAATACAATTGTAACAATATTCAATGAAACTGGGTCAATTCACTACATTTTCATAAATATAATACAACCAAGATATCAATTCAATATAATTATCACATCAGTCAATAGCCCATAGAAAACTACACTATATTTCATAAACATTAGATCAATATTACTTAACCCATAACTTAGTCAAAAACTAGAGTTCATAAATGACATGGGCTCTTAGGTTAATTTAGCTAAACTCATTCTACTAATAAAAATTCAATCAATATTCATTGTTTAAACTCCTTTAATGCAAGAACTCATGGATATATCATTGAATTGGACAATTCATCTTTGAAAACTTTAAAAAACTTCTTTGAATATGGGATCCTTGATGAATAGTGTTTCAAGGATAAAAAACCATATATAAATGAAGCTAATTCTTCAATTTGATGAATAATATCCACTCAATTCTCCAATCCAAGCCCTTCATTGATTTTTGGCTCGAATTGAGTTCTAGGGAGTTTCTAAGGGAGTATGGATTTTGATTTTTGAAAAATGAAATCTCTTAGTATTTTAGGCTTATCAACATATTTAAAAAACACAAATGACTCTTAAGGAACCACCAATATTCTTATTTGGATGTGGGGTATATTTACCAATTCACCTCTTAGAACTTATAGTGAACTGCGAAGGAAGGCAGTTCATGTACGACTTTCCAAACGACAGCTCATCCCTTGACCAACGAAACATCATGTTGGTCCGTGATCTGGGACTGAGGCTTGTATTTTTTTTCCTTTCTCCCTCTCCTAAGTTCAAATCGATGAGACTTCACCAACGGGGCGTCGACTGACCCACTGGGCGTCGATTACCATTCATTGGTAGGCTTTCTTGAGCAGTCTTGGGAACAAACTTCGGGTCCTTCCCCAAGGATCCTTGGATTGTCCTTTGTGATGTTTTCCTGGACATTTCTAACCAAAATATGATTGTGTACGGCTTTAGGAACTCTCATATTAATTTCAACCAAAAAAAACACGTAAAACTCAACGAAACATGCCTAGACACACAAGATTATTTCAACGGAAAACTCTCAAAAGTCATGGACGTTTGACGTCCAAACATCTTGAAACTCGATACACTTCCTATATACACAATAATAACTCATATAATGACCTTTTAACCTCATGAATCATATAAATATATAAAACCATATATGAGGAACATAGTTGACTTAGTCATTGAATGTAATAGTCGTCTCTTGACATTTGACTTCCAATGCATTTAAACTCTTAAACAATTCCTCAATTCCACATTATAGACAAATTAAGGACCTTAGACCATTATGAAACCCATGTTAGTCTCTAGTTAGCCTAAGTCATTTTCGGGATCTTGCACATTCAATACTAAAGAGGATACTTATCTCAAGAGGTACATTAGATATAACCTCTCAATTCACCAAGTGAAACAACCCCTTTTTCATATCCTCACGGTGCTTAGATTAACTCCCCAAGGGAGTCTTTAAAATTCTTTACTAAATGTTAAGGGATAACTATTGGACACCACATCTCAACTCTTGAAGGTTATCCATCCCTCCAACCTATCTTAGAGAGCTCTTGGGAATAATGAGGTGATTACATAACACTTCATATAAAATCACGAAGAGTGTTCACCCCAAATATTCACTCTTCATTACTATAGTCTTTTATTATTAGTAGGGAATGGACTACACGATTCATCTAAACTCACGAAGAGTGTCCACCCTACAATCCCCTATTCACATTCATTAGCTTTATCCATATTTCTGTGTGTGTGTGATTGTGTACATGTGAGAACACCTTCCACATAATCACCATTTGCATAACCTTGAGTTCTAATCATACTTACATATTCATTCATATCATTTCACACTCTAACATGATAAACATATACACGTAATCTATTTAGCAATAACCTATAAAAACCACTCAATTCAAACTTCATAAAGCATATAAACGGGAAAGTCAACATTAGCACTTTTCTTCAAATACTATGACTTCATGTCTATAGTTAAAATACACATGAAAATGAGGGAGAGGTTTTGAATATTTGAAAATGAACTCTAACATAGGTCTAGAAGTGTAAACTAACTTAAATTACCACCATGACCCTAAAAATAATGTCGAAGGTATAAAAAAGACTTGGAATGAATTTATGTAAACACCCCAAGCAAAACCGCATCACAACAACTTTTGCATACCCAACCTACGACCCACACACAACGAACCGTCGTCTAGACGACGCCTCTTTTATGTGGTCCATCGTTTGGGTATGAATCTCTCCTTTTTTATGGGGTTCATCATTTTACCAATGGTTAGTCGTTTGTTGACATCATTTTTCACTTTTTGGTGAAACCATTCTTATTAGGTGGAGTTCTCTTTTAGGGCCCCTCCTGGGTCCTAGCTTGAGTCATACCCGGAAATTAAACCCCTATTCATGGTCATATAAGTCTTAGGGTCCCATCACATCATTTTCAACCAAAACGAAAAGGTAAAACTTAAAAAAACATGTAAGGACACACAAGCACACTTCAAGGCACATCTTTCGAACATCATTGATATTGATTGGTGTTTGACCTTCAAACATAACCAAACTTTAGAAATTGCCTCAAAATATCATTACTAATCATTTTGAAGCATAATTAACTCATGAGATGCATGTGAATCTCTAAATCAACATAGTTCAATACTGGGGCTTTACAAAACTGAGCTCTAGTATTACTACCTCTTTGACCCTGTCTAGAAGGACGATCCCTCAAGTTGTGACCAGACTGACCGCACCCAAAGCATCCTTCCTTTCTTGCGAGGCTCTCGCCAGGATCGTTCTTACTACACTTACGACATGTAGGATATGTCTTTGTGCTTGAAACACATCCTTTAGACTTAGATACTGGTTCCCTAACCTTATGATCATATATTTTCTTGGAGGATGAAACACTTTGTTATGGAGGGGCTGGAAATTACGAGTGATTTCCACCCCTTGACTTCTGCTGAGAGTAATCATAGTTTGCGGTCCTATTCTCCTTGGCCTATTGCCTAAGCTTATCACCCTCAATTGTAACACTTAGGAAGTTCTGTGACATATAATGTATCTTAGTCTTTTGGACGACCATTAAAATGATGTTTTCCATATCTATATTAATATATTAAACTCAATAAGAAAAGCTTATAAAAAATAAAAAACAAAAACCTTGACGTCTGGAAACTAGCTAAATTGAACTATTACACGTCTCTATGTTTGGTGAAGGTTTTGGTGTGTCAAATGAAGTCCAAGGCGTGTAAAAAGACATTAAATAAATAATTTGTAGTACAAAGAGTCCAAAAATCCAGTAAGGACAACCCGAAGAGTCCTTGAGGAGGACCCAAACATGGGGAAGCAGGCTACCAGAGCAGCTTACGTGCAACCAAGAAAATGAAGGATGTTGCGTGACACAGCCAACACGTGGAGGAAAAAAAGTTGGCTCGCAATGCAGGAACTCCACCAGGCTTACTACCTCAAACCATATTTAAAAAATAAAATGTGAAATGGACCCTGCAACATGCAACAACTTCCAAGATTCGTCCGCTCATTTTTAAGTCAATTTAACGTGACAAAAAAACCCATTTAAGTGAGGGGTCTTTTGGGTATTTTAGGGGAAGAGTTTATAATAATTTTAGGTCTGTTTTGGACCACGTTAACACACATCAAATAATAATAAACAATTCCCTCTCATTTCTCCAAAAAAACACTATTTTCAACCTCCATTGAAGAGGATGAAAAGCTTGAGGAAGAAGACGAAGAATTCAAGATTTAATTTGAAATTCATGATATATTCATCAATAAGTTATTGTTTAACTCTTGGTATTCCTTTCCCAAGAGGTCATTTCAAAGATGATTTTCAACAATTCAATTCGTAGAGTTTTTTTTCTACAAACGGGTTTTCTTCCAAACATAATATTTATCACCTAATGATGAAAAACTATGATTTTATTCATTTAATTAAGTATGTATTTGTTAGTTAATTTATATGTAATGATTAGTTTTTACTGTGAATCTTGTTCCATCTAAATGATGGTTTCAATTATTTTTTACCTACTACTTAATGTCATGTAAATGTTGGGATTGGAACTTTAGTAGGATTGAACTAATGAATGATCCCTTTCCCTTAACCCTAACTATGAATTGTCTTGTGTATGACTATAGTGGTTGGGATTACTAATATTGTTGAGAATTTCACTATATTATTCGACAATTTTTATGAATTGAGTATAAGTTCTGAATGAAGATTATGTGAAGTTATTAGGTAAGTCTTCTAATGTGATAATTACTCTATTATGTTGATGTTGTCCTATAATTGATTATATAAGAAATTGTAGTATATGTGACATTTCCATTAATATATGATGGCCTATGAATATGTTGAATGTGATATAATAGTAAGGATATGTTAATACAAGTTGATCGTGTTTATCTTTTATGCCTCACACACTATGATTGTGATATGTTAATATCACACATGAATGTTGTGATGAAAGTAAATTCTCATCTAAACCTAAAGAGATTATTATCAAATTAATATGAGGATTTAATCTACTATGGCCTATGATAAGAATTATGAACAAGTGATGACTTAAAGGTTATTCACAAAGGGACATTATCTTAGAACCAAAGAACAAGATATAAGAGGTGTCCCTTCTAGTGGAAGGTATTTGTAAAGATTGCCCATTATAATGGGAATTATGGGTATGTGATTAGAAATCAGAAATATTTCCCCCCTTAGTCTTAAACATTGTTTCAACAATAGGAATACTAGCTAGTGGATCTACCTACAATGTTGTGTTCATGTTTTAGTTTTACATTGGCCCATACACCACTTTCATTCGGTGTGGGATTTGGTATAACCGTATTCCATGTATAGATCACATGAACTAATGTCATTTAAGGAGATTATTCCCTCAAGTAAATGGACATTCAATAGTGTAACATGAGGAGTCTACTAAGTATAGGCATGGGTGTGAGACTCAACATAGTAATTGCACAAGTTGACTCTGAGGAAAGTCCTATGAGATTGTTCTTATGTAACATGATAACATGAAATGTATAATGAATATAATATATGATATGAATCAAATATGATATTGGTTATATTGATGAACATATTATTGATCTATATTACTATATGTGGTGATGACTACCTATAGTAATATTTGTATGAATCAAAACTTTACTTATGGTCTCCTATCTTGTTACTTGATTACGTGGGTTTATGGGGCCTCACATGATTATTGCACATGAATATTTGAGATGAGATTATATGTGTTTTGTATCTTAAGTTGATATGCACTATTGAACATAAAATGTTAATATTATTTTATGATGTTAGTTTTTGGTTATGATATATGTTGTTGTTATTATTATCTTGTATATGCTCTCTTTTATATGCATTAAAGGCTTTCAAACGACTTAGCCTACATTCTAAAAGAAATGGTCTTTTTCATAAATTTTCATAAAAGTTTATGTGCATATACCCATACTAAGTACATCTTGCGTACTAACCCTTACTTTATTTTACTACAAATGTAGGGTCCATCCATTGAAGATTAACAAGGTCGATTGAAGAAGCTAGGAACTTTTTCTTCAAGTGTTGGTAGGTCCTCATGTTTGGGGATGCTATATTTTCATTAATATAGCTTCTGAAGACTTTAGCAGTTTTAGGAATACTCTTTATTCCATTTTATTTTATTTAGATTTCATTGTAGAAAGGCCTATATGTCGTATTGACACTTTATTGGTCAAGTCAAACTCATACTCTTTAGATGGCTTTTATGAGAGACAAGTGTCAGAATATTGTATATATTTTATGATGTTGTTAAATGTGAAGCCTAAGTAATCTTCTATGTGAGATGTCTACGCATACATCAATATATGTTATGCATGAAGTCTAAGTACACTTCATATTGTATACAAGAGTTTTAAATTTTTCCTCATTTTTAACTTATCACATATTATGACTAATACTAAGGGTTTATCTGAATCCCCTAAGAGGATGACAACGATGTCTCTTCTTGGGGGTGCTCTCCGGATTAGAACAAATTGGTATCAAAGCATGAAATTAAATAACCTATCGCCAAAGTCTCACTAAACAACATTACATAGTGTTTTGTTCATGGTTGTGAAGCTCTCAAAAATTATGTATGAGAGGCTATGTGATGATAAGAAAAATATCTCTTTTCTTGGTAATCCTATGTCGTTCCTCTAGATTTTTGAAACTATGTGTCTTTTTGCATCTAATTCCTTTCTTGTGGTCATAGGTGAGGAACATAAGAAGGACAGTTGCGAGAAGGTTAATAATGAGATTGCAAATGCGGGAGCTACTCCCCAAGGCAATCGAGTTCGTTCTCAAGTGCAGGCTACTTTGAATGATCATGTACGATCAAACTTCCAACCATGAAGGATGGTGAAGTGAGGGAATCCCTATTCAAAATGTCCCAATAAATGACCACTCAAGCTAAATCCATTACGACCAAAGATAACAGGGAGGTTGTTCCTCGAGCGAATAAACATGTTAGTACTATATTTGTAAAACCCTAAAACAAAATTAGTTAAACTAGAACTTCATGAATGTTTCTTGAGTTAATTATATGTGGAAATTTGTCATGAAGGTGTTCTTAGGCAGTGTATGAAGTTTGATTAATTTTGGAGGTTAAACGTCCAATAATATCCATGACTTTTGGAAGGCGTGCCTTAGAAAGTGCTTGTCTATGTGTTTGAGTGAGTTTTACGTGTTTGTTTTGTTTGAAATTATTGTGGGATATGTATAAGACCTAGAGGACTATGTGTAGGGGTCTAACGTTTGGGTACGAACCAACCTAGGACCCACGAGGGGACCTTGAAGAATACCTCAACACCTAAGGAGAACCAGCCAAGGCTGCCCCAAAACCAGCCTCAAACGACAAAAGGAAATCGATGCCCAATTGGTAAATCGACGCCCCATAGTCTAGTGGTGTAAGTTGGGACTTAGTCTTGGAGTCCAACCCTCTATGTTCCCAGCTGTAAACCCAAATGACTCCCAACGAGCACTGCCGTTGTTCAGTCGATGCCCCATTGCTTCGGTCCGTTGATAGTGGTGCTTCAAAAGCTGTTGGACCATGCTGCCATTGCATGGGGTGTTTTGTGAATTCATGCCAAGTATTTTATGACCCTAGGATTATATAGTAAGGGCTTTAAGTTATATTAGATTAGTTTTAAGTGCTATACCTAGATAAGACCTCTCACTTCAAATATTCAACTATCTCTCTAAAAATTAAACTCTCTCTAAAGCACCATTGGATATAAGACTCAAGGAAAATCTAGGATGGCTAGTTGAACGTGTTTCTTAATAAAAATCAGTGGGTTTCGTTATCATTGAGTTATGGTAGTAATTCTCGAACCCTCTTCCATTTAAGGAGTCATTTCGAAAAAGATTTAAAAAAAGGTTTTAAAACACTATATTCTTCTAGTTTTGATTCTAAGCATGGGTCTTAATGTAAAAGTGTTTAAATGATTAAAATGTGTTGTTTATAGTATTTTTTTGATGATTTTAATGTGAAAACCCTAATGAACTCATTTTTATGAATATTTCCATCTTTAGGTTAAGAAATGGGTTATATGAACATGATTATGTAGTGTTAGAGATATGGTTTTCTTATGTTGTTATTATGGTTTAGCTACTTCCCTAAGTGTCGTACTATGATGAAATGTTGAAAAATTGATTATAGGTCGTGAAATCTTTGTGGGTGAGTTGGTTTTATTGTATAACTTTTATTATGAAATGTTCTGCAGTTGTATGGTACACCTTCTTGGTTTTGGTGTTTACTTGTTGTATTTGGATTATTTAGTATGTATTGTATGTGTGTCTTTGAAGGTCTAATGTGTGAAATGATGTGATAATGAAGATGGTTCTTGTAATGTGTATTATGAAGCTTAAACTGGATGTTTTACTTAGATTATGTCTAAATGAAGTAAGTTTATATGTTAAGCATATTAAAGTGAGTAATGTGATGGAAGAAGGAAGGTCTAAGCCTGTATAGAAGTTAATGTAACTGAATATATGCTTAAATATAAGGTTTGTTCATGTGTACACACACACAAACTTGAATGAATTAATGAAGCTAAGTTAAGTCAAAAGGGGAGTTTTAGGGTGAACAATTTTCATGAGTTGATATGAAGTGTTTAGTAGCAACCTCACTACATCCTAAGAGCTTTCTAAGATAGGTCGGAGGATGAATGGACATTATTAGTTGAGATGTAGTGTTGAGTAGTTATCCTTAAACTATAGTATATAATGTTGAGAATATGTGGAGAGTTATGCTTAGCACCCAGAGAATATGAAAAAGGTGTAGTTAGAAATCGTGATTTCAGAAGTTGCATTCCAATGTACCTCTTGAGATGAGTACTCCTCATTAGTATAGAATGTGTTACTTAGAAGAAATGTCCTTAACCCTTAGTTATGCGCCCTCATAGGTGTAGCTACTGAAAAATCCATGTACAAGCTAAGAAAACGACCTTACTCTAGGCAAGTGAGGATCCATATCCGATAAGTGTTAATATTGGGATTCCATATCCAAATCTCATGGTCTATGTCAATTAATCTAACCCCCACAAAAGTAATGAAATTATTAAATCAACTAAAAGAGTACTACTTTGGGTAGGTAGTGGAATGGGATGCTATCTATCCATTACAAAGGTAGGCATTCTGAAAGGGAAGTCTTGGTGAGTATTTTATGAATTGAAATTACTATGTCTTTTAAAATAGTGTACTACTTAGTGTAGGTGGTGCAATGGGACGCTATTTGTTCATTGCACGAGGTAAGCATTCCGAAAGGGGAGTTTTTGTCAGTCTTATATGAATTGAATGAGCCAAGTCCTACTAACAGTTTAATCATAGGTAGGGGTAGAAGAATGGGACACCATACTCACTTGCACTAAGTGACATGAAATAAAGGGACAGTCTTGGTTGAGAAGGGTGGGGGGAGGGGCGGAGGGGGGGGGGGGGGGAGGAGGGGGGGGGGGGGGAGGAGGGGGGGGAGGGAGGGGGGGAGGGGGAGGGGTGGGGCGGGGGGAGAGGGGGTGGGGGGGGGGGGTGAAGGGGGAGAGGGGGGGGGGGGGGGGGGTTGGGGGGGGGAGTGGGAGGTGGGGGGGAGGGGGGGAGGTGGGGGCGCATGGCGGGTAGGGGTGGCGGGTGGTGAATGACACTTAGAATGCTATAAGATTGATTTCCTTAATAAGGACAAAAGACATGAAAAAATCCAGACCATAGTTTTAAAAATTACCGATCAGCATGAATGAATGTACTATTATATAAAATAATTTACACTTAGGAAGTCGGTAAAAGGGGAGCCATTATTCATTGCAGTAGGTAGGCATTCCGAAAGAGGAGTCTTGGTGATTCTTATATGAACTAAATAAGATAAGCCTTCTAAATGAGTGTAATACTTAGGGTAGGTGATGGAATGGGACACCATCTACTGAATGGATTTATAAGGCATTCTGAAACGGAAGTCTTGGTTTGTCTAATGTGAAGTATTTGGGTGTTCACCTTTTGTCTTATCAATGAGTGGGGACTTGTTCTCCCGAAGCGAGTAAGACTAGAAGTGTTAGTTTTTTTAGATCACGTAGGTATGTATTTAAGGGGTATATAAGTGTTCCTTCATGTTTTACCTTGGTGAGTCTTAGGATAACCTTAGCTAGGGAAACTCCTACATAAATGAGTTCACTTCCTGTTGGCATGACTTTGGGAGTTCACTGATTTAGGAAAATAGGGATTCACTTTAATGTTTAAAGGGTTCACTGTAATATTTGGGTACTTCACTGTAAAATGGTTCTGTTTGCTAAAATTATGGAAATACATGTCTAAGTGTTAAATGAGGATTCTTTTGTTGTTTTGCTCCTATAGTTATGGATGTTTTACTTAATTTGGCATGAAAGCTTATTTTACAAAAATGTCCTTTTTTGAATGTTTTTACATATTCCATAGTACATTATTTGTACTAAACCTATACTCTTCTATACTCTATAAGTATTGGTTTTGAAGTAAGAAGGAATCTAGAAGGTTAATCTTGGGAAATCTACTCTCTCAAGAATTAGTATGTCCTCATATATTCAAGGACATAGTTTATGTGTCTTAGCTTCTTTATTTAAGAAATATTATGTATTTACCTAAAATGTAAAGGGTCGTGTCCCTAAGATATTATGTCATGTATTTAAGTTTGTCTTGTTACAATGATATTTTCTTATTATTTATGAAAGAATACTTTTTAAATTAAATGTGGTGAAAATTTTTAATTCCTAACTATTTTTCATGTCTTATTGAATAAAGTGTAGTAAAAGGGCTTGTGCATGACCCCAAAGGGTCATGTACGCCTTGAGACGATCCAAAAGTTATCCCTAACTTCTAGGGGGTTCTTTAGGGTCATGACAAACATGGTATTAGAGCAAAGGTTATGGAAAATATCATAGGGTGTAAAAGTCTCACAAGCCACGTCTAGTAGAGTCATGGTCATTAGTGTGAGTCGCAACACATCCATGGAAAAGAGGCTATAGGACGATAGAGTTTCACTTCCTTCATTACTCATTTTTTGTGCCATACAACTTAACTTCGTAAGGCTTCTCTCTTATTTTTCCTTGTCTGGTGAGTTTCTAGATGTTATTGCTTGGAAGGAGAGATGTTTCTATGTTGAGGGAGAGAAAGGTTAGTTTTGATGCTTATGCTGGTTTTGTTTCTAGAATAGTAAATGTGAAGGTTAGTTTTGAGAATTGCGATGTGAAGCCATTTATGTCTACGTGAATTATGAGGTTGGAAGTATTGTGGTGAGAGATTATATTGTGATCTATTTCTAATCTTGGTAAGATGGTGAAATGGTTGAGTGAATTCCTATATCGGGAAAAGGAGTTATCTTATGATTGTCTACAATGATAGTAGAAGAACGAAGGTGTAAATTTGGAGAGTCTTTAAAGAATGTGGTAATATTGTGCGAAAGAAGGGGTTCTATTCCATGAGTTGAGGTATTACGTCCCTAAGAGTTGAATGAGGTTATGTCAAAGAGGAAAGTGTTATGTTTGACTTTTAAGGTTTATGTCTAGCCTTGATGTGTATGATTTGATGGTAGTTTGAGTTCCTCAATTGTGAGAGGCATATTGGTACTTTGGGGAGTGAGATCTTGAAGAACTTTGGGGAGTGAGACCTTGAAGATGGCTTTACATTAAGTGGTAGAGAATGAGTTGAGTAAAGAGGTAGTTTGTATCATTATCTTTCCTTCTATCCTTATTCATGTTTGGGATAAAAATTCATAGTAGTTTTGTTATGATTAACATTCTTGAATATTAGTATGAGTTGCATTTATCTTTATGTTCAGTGTGCCCTTGATGACATAATGTTTGGAAAGCTATTGATTTTATAATGATGGCACGGGGAAGATTGGTAGTCAAGCTATGCAGTCATGTTAAGGTCTAGCTAATGACAATTTCTTAAATGCTTCAACGTTGTTTTGGATATGTTATAATGTAAGTTAATATTGATTTTTCTTTCATATGATCATAACTTCTAGATGAATTCTTAAAGCGTGAATTGTTGGATTTTCTAGCATGCTTCACTGTGTGAGTGGTTGCTCACAGTAAGAATTTAACTTTTTGAAAAAAATTTATTTATCATAAATTGTGGTTTCAATATGTGTAGAATTGTTATATGAGCATGTTTAATGTTTGAGAAGGTAGTTCCTCAATAAATGAAGAAATGAGAGTGAGTTTTGGATTCAGATGTTTTGCAAAGTTGCGTGTGTTTAAAAGTGTTTAAAATTGTAAAATTGTGCTCCTTGTATGTTTGGTGTCTTAAATATGAATGTTTTGATCATGATTGTAATATGTTATGTTCTTAAAATTTAGTCCTTTATGGTCTTAAAGAGTTTAGTGTCATTCAAGGACGAATATTGATCTAAGCGGGGTAGAATGTAACACCCGAAAAGGAACTGTAACACCCGAAAATGAACTAAGATAAACTAGAGCGTCATGAATGTTTGCTGAGTTATTTAGTATTGAAATGAGTTATAATGGTGTTATCACGAAGTGTGTGATGTTTGGCTATTTTTGGAGGTCAAATGTCGAAGGACGTCCATGACATTCGGAAGGTGTGCCTAGAAAGTGCTTGTGTGTCCTCATGTGTTTAAGTGAGTATTATGTGTTTGTCTTTCTTGAAATTGGTGAGAGATGTTCCAAAGACCTATATTACTATGTTTAGGTGTTTAAATTCCAGGTACGACCCTACCTAGGACCCACGAGTTTCCCTTTAAGAGGACTCCAAAACATAGGAAGAACCTGCCAAGAATGCCCGAAAACAAGACTCAAACGACGGAGGGAATCGACGCCCCTTGGGTCAATTGATGCCCCCTCGTCTAGGGGCGTAGGATGGGACATAGTATTTGAGTCCAACTCTCCATGTTCCTAGATGCAGACCCAAAAGACGCCCAACAACAATAGCCGTCGTTCTGTCGACGCCGCGTTGCTTGGGAACGCCAATGGTTGTCCTGCGAAAGTTGCTGGATGTTGCAGCCATTGATTTGGGTGTTTTGTAAATTCACCCCAAGTCTTGTGTGACCCAAGATATGATATTTTAGATGTTTTAAGTTATATTAAATTAGTTTTAAGTACCAGACCTGGATAAGACCCCTCACTTCAAATATTCAACTCTCTTTCTAAAGACAAACTCTCTCTAAGACACCATTGGAGATAAGAGTCAAGGAATCGCTAGGAGGTCTAGTTAGACTTTTTTTCATTCTAAGTTATTTGTTTTATTTATCATTTTGAATGTAATGACCTATGTTAGAAAGCATGTTAAATGAATAAGTACTTATGTAGAGTAGTGAAGGGTTGTCTAGTTAAGTTGTGAAGGGGGCATAGGAATGGTCGATTCGTATCTTACCTAGATATGTCTTAAGAATGACTCTAGTTAGGGAAGAGGGTTGATTATATAGGCATGATACAAACTTAGGTAGTCTTATGGATTATTTAGGTAATCTTGAAGAGGTCAATCATGGACTTTATCTTCTTAATATACTTAAATAAGTCTGTTGATAACCTTTGGAAGGAAGAATGTCATATTATATGTATGTTGTTGTACTAAGTTAGCATGATTCTATCTTAGGATGTCTAAAGGATCTCCTAAGTGTGTGAAAGGGATTATATGGGCGGTCGCTTCACAACTCAGTCAAGTGAGACTTAGAATAACCTTTGGTTGGAGGATCTCATATTCATGTGTTTGATGTATTTTAAGTTTAATTATCTAATTTTAGGTGGTCTAAAGGATAATTAAGGTGTGGCTAGAGTAGGTGTATGGATGGTTTCTCTTTGTCATACTTAAGTGAGTCTTATGATAGATTTTACAGAGAAGATTTGCATGCTAGAAATGATTCAAGGTTAAGTGGACGAACTTCACAGTAAGTTGTCCTTAAAATGTGAATAAATGCATATGTGATTTGTTTTGTGTTTCTAAAGTGTTATATGTCATTCTTATGATTGATATGAAGTTTTAATAAAAACAATCATGTTTCTAATATATGTCCATTTTCATGATTTATACTTAATGACATACTCATTACAAGTGTTTGTACTAATTTCATACATTTGGTTATGTATAAAGGTGTAGGTGAAAAGTGAGAAGGATTGAGAAGTAAATCATGGATTGTAGTGTCGTTCAAGCATAGTTGATGTATGTCCTCATTTGACTCGAGGATATATATATGTCTTTAACTTCAAAATGTTGTAATACACTAAATATTTATATATTCATATTGTATGGGCCGTGTCACAATTATTCTTGAGTAAAAGAATTACATAGACACTTGTCCTTTGTATGATTTTAATATGAAAAGATGTTTAAGATATCATGTAAAAGTTTTAAGTCCGCACTACTTTTCATATGTTTATATGCAATGAAAGATGTCAAACGGCTTGACAAAGAACTCGAAGAGGTCAAGTACGCTTTGTTGCAATTCGATACTGCCCTAACTTCTAGGTCGTACTCTCGAGTCATGACTAACTTGGTATTAGATCATAGGATATGAGAGTGGTCTTGCAAATCAAAATGTCTCATAAAGGCATGTGTAGTAGAGTCTTGTCCATTGGTAGGAGTTGCGACACATCTATGGGCGAGAAGCTATAGGATGATAGAGTTTCGCTTTCTTCATCAATCTTGTGTTGTTCATATAGAGTTTAGGTTGTAAGTCTACATTCCTAATAACTTCTCTTGTGTTTATAGGAGATGAATACTAGGAGGATTTCCTCTAGAAGGTTTGAAGAAGGAAGGGTAGAAGAGAATTTTCCTCCTCAAGTTGAGCAAGTTGGTAAAGGTTCTCAAGGTGATCAAGACCATATTGGAGGTCAGGGTAACGAGGTTCCGGTGGTTTCCACTTACATGAATAATGGTGAGATTAGAGAGGCTTTGATTACTTTAGTCCGAGCTTTGACTACGCATGTGAACATGGGTATTGAAGCTAGAGTGAATGTTATGGGGAGAATTATGACATCTAGATTGAGAGACTTTGTGGGGATCAATTTTCCTATATATCTTGGATCTTAGGTTGTAGAGGATCCCCAAGAGTGCCTAAATGAGGTGTATAAGATAGTGCCATCTATGAAGTGACTTCTAGGGAGAAAGCGTAGTTTGCTTTATATCAATTGAAAGATGCTGCCAAAGTGTTGTATGCACAATGTAAAGGCGATAGGCTGGTTGATTTTGGTTCGATATAGTTGAAGGAGTTCAAGGAGTCTTTCTAGGGAAAGTACATTCCACGTGAAAGGAGGGAAGTAAAGGATCAAGAGCTCATTAATCTCAAGAAAGGTAACATGAGTGTGGAAGAATATTCTTTGAAGATCACTATGTGGTAAAAATATGCTCCATCCTTGGTGTCTAACCCTAGGGATAAGATTAGTAGGTTTGTGACGGATGTTTCGAACCTTGTGAAAGAAGAATGTTGTACGGCCATGCTACATGGTGATATCACCTTAGATAGACTTATAGTGTATTCTCAATCCATAGAGGAGTACAAACATAAGAGGATGTCTAAAAATTTGAAGAGGAGTTGAACAAGTGAGCAAGATCGACCTAGGTTAAAGAAGAGAGCCCAAACTCAAGATGGTAAGGTCAAACTTTAGAAAGGATATGGTTCTCAAGATGCCAAAGCAGAGAAGCGGGTGCTGCATTGACAATACTTAACAAGCCGCGCATGCCAGGACGAAGCCAGTGGCATGCTCACTTCCTCGAGGTCCGTAGATTGCTCGCGTTCTGCTATGAGCCCTCTTTTTGACTGTGCCCCTTACTATCCTGGTCTTTCTTTCGTCGGCCTTTGTTACTTGTGGAAAGGAAACATATGAGAGTTGTCTAGCCGAGACTAGTGGTTGCTTGGTTGTATAAAGGATGATGATAATGTTGAGAGGAATTGCCCTGATATTGCGTATAGCGAAAAGAAGGGGAAGAAAGTTTCATCTAAGTTCCGGGATACTGATTCTCCAAAGGCGAATTCTCATTTCTATGCACTCCTGGCAAGAGGAGCAAAGACGGATGAGGATGATGATGTTGATACGTAATAGTTCTTCATTTGAGTGATATGAGTTCCTTCAAAGTGGGCGAGTATAGTAAGTTGTAGAACTTTTATTTATCATCTCATATGTTTTATTCAACTCAAGCATGAGAATAGAAAATCATAGATATATGTTGCATGTAGCATTTTATTTAAGGAGTCTTTTTGAAATTGAATTTCATTGATTCCTTGCGTTTTGCATTTCATAAAGTTATGATTATTTTGCAAAGTATGTTTACATGGTTTTATCTTGCATAATTAGCCTGTTTCGATCATGAATTGAAAAAAAGTTGTATGTTTGGAAAAACTGCGTAATTTCAATTAAAAGCTACCTGCTTACTATAAAAAATTTGAAAAAGTGACTAATTCATTCTTTAGTTTAAAAATTTTGTAATGTTGTTAGAACTGATTTATATTAGCATTATATTAAATATAACATGAGGTTTTGCTATTTTGATTGAAGGTTGTGAGTTTTATGGCATAATGAGTTGTAGAATTTATTCTAAATTTCTTGTTGTGTTGTCATTCTCTTGATGATGTGAAATTGATTTTTCTCCTTGATTATGTGCTATATAATGTGTTATATGGTATTGTTATGATCTGTTAAGTTTATTATCTATTCATGGAAGTATTCAGAGAGTGGAAAAGTGTCGTTTGAGAACAAATGTTGACTAAGTGTGGGAGAATTGTTACACCCTCAAAAAATGAGCTAGGTTGAACTAAATTCTAAAAGTTGTGTAATGATGTTGTAAAGTCCTATATTGGTTATAACAATGTTTTGAGGCAGTGTGTAATGTTTCATGATGTTTGGAACTTAAACTTCCAAGAACGTACGTAACGTTCGAAAGATTTTCCTTGAAAAATCCTTGTGTCTCTAAGTATGTTCTGTTCAAGTTAAATATGTTTAAACAATTGTGTTGGATTTTCCTAACAAGTATATTGGTGTATTAAGGTTGAAATGTCCAGGAAAAACTCCCCAAGGATCGATGAAAGAGTCGTAAAGGAGGACCCAAGCGTTGGACTAGAAAAATGCCCAAGGCAATAGCATTTGATCATTGGGGTAACAAGTCCACGTCATGGACATGGTCCACCAAGATCCAAAATGTTGCTATGTGTCGTAGACAAATGGAGGACTCCACTGTTTTGGTACTTAATAAAAAAATATGATGCGGGAACAACTCTTCATCGCAGACTTGTTTCCTCACGATGATTTAGGAAACTTAAGTTGAGTTTGAGTTGGTTAAAAGGTCCTATAAGCTTAAGGGTGTTTTAGGTATTTTACAGGGTAAATATTGGCAGTTATTACAGCTTTATAAACCCCAATTAACCCGTCACATCATAACCCTCAAGTCTAAAACAAAGTATCTCCATCTTGTCACTCCAAAAACCTCCATTGATGGAGTTTTGATGCTACAAGGAGGAAGGTAGATTTTCAAAGTTTCTCTCCATCAATCTTGTGAGATTTTCTTCACAATTAAATTAAGGTTTTTTATCCTTGATACTATACATCAAGGAGTGATCTTCAAAGTGATTTTCATATAATTATTAAAAAAAAGTGTTCTAAATTTAAATTTATCCATGTCTTTTGCATTAAAGGGTTTTAAAAAATTGATATTAATTTAACTGTTGTAATTGATTATTACTCAATAACTATGAACACATGTAATCGATGAATCAGTTGTTGAGACGTTATGGTAAAGTAATATTGTTTTATAATGCTTATGAATTCTAGTGTAGTTATTTATGATCTATTGAATGATTTGTATAATGTTTCAATTCGAGTCTATTGGTATTAGATTGATAAATATATATTGATTTGACTTAGATTCATTGAGTAATGTGATTATTGTATTGAATTGATGTTCATGGCCATGGGTAAGGGCCTTATGATATTGAATTGGTTTATTTAGCTATGGATTGAAGTGGAGAGAATGGATTGGTGGTACACTGCCATAATTCTCTTTATTTTATGTTAATTAGACTTGAATTATTTAATTATTTGTATGATCCACTTATGATTGTGGTTCTAAGTACTTTATTTGAAATTGATAGGTCCTTGTCGGCATCTATTTGAAGTATTATGATGATTTGTGTAGTTGATTTATTTGAAGAATGGACATATCTATTTACATGTGATTATGTGAAAGTAAGTGTTCTTTCATTGATGTTGTTAGGTGATCATTCAAGACTATGACTATGGCTTATACATGTAGTCTTAAAGCTGATGTATGTTATTCCTACTTGACTATATGACTTTATGATTGTTATAATGACGATGTTAAAGATGATAAGGATCATTCCTATGTAATTCAAAGAATGATATGCTATATGTAATAAATTAAAGTGTGTTATGTCTCTTTTTGGTAGACTTGTGTCCCTTACTTGATATGTGTATAAATAATATGTGAATATGAGATGTCTTCACTAGGTATTGTTAGTGAACCCTTGTCCTTTATGAATGAATGATATATAAGTCCTTGAATTGTGTTAAGAAGGTCATGTACGTGGAACCTTATACATAGTTGTAAGGTTATGAATCTTGAAGTCGAGAGACGTTACTCTATCCTTCATGTAATGAATAATGGACTTAAGTTTGATTATTTTGAACAACATAATATCATCATTAGGAAAATCATGCTGAGCTATCTTTGTGCCATGAAGTAGAAACTAGTTGACCTCCATTGGTTTAGGGTGAATGTGCATTGGGTATAACAAGATATGGAACCTCTTCAGTGATCTTTAAGTGAATCACTCTAAGTGAGAGAACAAAAGTCTAGCACCGAGTGATTGTGTCATGGGAAGTAGATCTGACTTAGAGGAGACTAGAGCGAAATGACCTATGTGAAGAATGTGACTGGAGTAAATAAAGATCCTTGATATCTTAAACCATGTGGTAAAGATAGGTCCTAGTTCACCCCCTTGGCAAGTAGATTACCTCATCAGAGTAGGTTAGAAATCGGATTCACGCTTAATCTAACATGGTTCTATGCGGTTATTGCCATTCTCTTCATAAGGTAATACCTACTATTATTGGATACGTATATGAAGCTTAGGTGGTGGTTATGGAAGTTTATCTAGACATGGCAAAATAGGCTTTGAAGATGTTAGTGAGAGGCTCCTTGGCCTGTTGTTCCAAGACCATTACTTGAATGTCATTATGAAGAACTTCTATTAAATGAAATAATGATGTAATGACTTTGTTAGAAAAGAACGTAATAGTACTTATATAGATTAGTTAAGGGTTGTCTAGTTCAAGGTGCAGTGTTGAAGGGGGGGGCATGGAAGGTAACTTCGTATGTTACCTAGATAAGTCTAAGAATGACTCAGTTAGGGATGCTGGTTTATTATGTACACATGATTTAAACACATGTAGTGTTAAGGATTATTTAGGTAATCTTGACTCGGTCAATCATGGACGTTATCTTCTTGTCTACTTAATTAAGTCTTTTGATAACCTTTTGAACGGAGAATGTCATATTATATGTATATTCTTGTATTAAGTGAGAATGAAACTATCTTAGGTAGTTAAAGGATCTCTAAAGTGTGGGTGAAATAATTTTGTATGGGTCATCGCTTCATAACTCACTCAAGTGAGACTTAGAATCACCTTTGTAAGAGGATATCATGTTTATGTGTTTAATGTTTTTTAAGTGTAAATATGTCATCATAGGTGGATTTAAAGATCATTTAGGTGTGCCTAGACAGAGTGGGTGGGTGGTCTCTCTTCTTCTTACTTTAGTGAGTCTTCCGATAGCTATTTGTGAGAAAATTTGCATGCTACAAATGATTCAAGGTGAAGTGGAACAACTTCACTGTAACAGTGAAGGAGTTCACTATACAGTGAATTAGTTTAATGTATGTTGTCCTTGATCTCCGAAACTAGCTAAATTGAATTAGCAGACGTCTGTATGTATGATGAAGGTTCGAGAGTGTCTAATGAAATCCAAAACGTGTAAAAAGACATTATATAGGTAATATGTAGTACAAAGGGTCCAAACGTCCAATAAAAAATCCCCAAGGACAACCCGAATGGTCCTTGAAGAGGACTTTAGCATTGGGAAGCAGGCAGGAAAAGACGGCTACGTGCATCAAAGAAAATGATGATTGTTGCATGACGCGCAGAAAACACGTGGAGGCCCAAAAGTTTCCTCGCAATGCAATACCTCAACGAGTTTTACTACATCAACACAGATTTCATAAATAAAATGTGAAAATGACCCCGCGACGTGTAGTCAGTTCCTTTTTTCTTCCACGTCATTTTAAAGTCAATTTAACTTCATAAGAAGACCCATTTAAATGGTGGGTCTTTTATGTATTTTAGGGGACTAGTTTATAATTATTTTAGGTCATTTTTAGACCACTTTCACGTATTTAAAATCAGAATAAAGAAATCCCTTTCATCTATGTCAAGAACTCTCATTTTAACCACAATTGAAGAACAAGAAAAGCTTGAGGAAGATGACGATGATGTCATGATTTTCATTCAAAATTCGTAGAAAATTCATAAATATGGAATGGATTCTTCACTATTGGGATTCCTTCCCCCAAGAGGTCCTTTCGAAGATTATTTCCAACAATTCAGTTGTCACTCTACAAACATGTTTTCTTCCAAACTTGAGACTTATGACTAATGATGAAAACTATTATTTTATATGGTTAATTAAGTATGTATTTGTTTGGTAATCGATAAGTTATGTTGGGTTATTCATGTGAAACTTGTTCCATCACCAAATCATGGTTCCCATTATGTTGTACCTACTACTAAATTTAATGTAAATGTTGGGATTAAAACTATAACTTGAATGAACTCATTAATGAGACCTTTCCCTCAACCCCAACAATGAATTGGTATAGTGAATGACTAGAGTGGTTGGGATAAGTTTTATTTTTGAGTATTTCACTATGTTATTGGATGATTGTTAAAATCTAAAAAATACCCAAGAGTCTAACCTCAAAAATGAGGTTTTTACAAGTATTTATAATACTAGAGTCCTAACAAAAGAGGGAAATCTATTTAAGAAAAATCTACCCCAAAATCACGTCTGAGTCGAAGACTTAGATGACAGACGCCAAGGACACGACGAACCGTCGTGGTCATCCGTCGTTACAAACTTATCTTCTTTTCAAGATGGGTATTGGGGCTACTTTCTGTTGACGATGACGGATGTGCAACACAATCCGTCGCGGAGATGACGGTCCATCGAGAGCCTCCGTAGCCACCACACTTAGTCAGAATTCCCCAAATCTTCACAATTCTTTTCCTTCATACGATAGGGCCACCAACAGACCGTTTAGAAGGTCCGTTGGTGTCACTTATTGCAGTTTCAGCAAATTCTTTTCGGTTTTATTTTGGACAGATTTCCTGCAAAACAAAGAGAAAAATTAATTAAAAAACAATAAAAAAAAATCTTAGACACACACAAACTAAGGAAAAAGCATTAAAATTACCGTTAAAAATACGGACACGAATTCCTCTTCATAAAATTTAAGTGATAATAAAGTGAGTGGAGGAGGAATCATCTAATAGTGAAGACCCTAAAAGTTCATCATGAACAAGCCTAAATGTCCTCATCTGAGGAAAAAATGTACGTCGTGCCAGACTGGCCAACCTTTTGATAAGATAAGGATGAATTCTATACAGTTATACTCTCGGTTCCAAGGACTCTTAAACATCGATGTTAAGTAATGACAATTGAATAAATGCGAGGATGATTGAGGACCCCCCAAAATTAGGGTCCCACAAACCTTATCGACAAAATTTGTAATATCAGCAAATCTACTAGTATTACTCGAATTCCTAAAGAAAATCCGATTCATAATAATTGTTCTCTATACCATCGGCCAGCAGGTAAGAAGACATAAAAGCGACGGGTCTCAAAGGGATCACATTCCTACTACAATCCAAGGCTTGGGTGAGGAGATAAAATAATCTCAAAAAAGAAATAATTTTCTCAAAAACAATATATGAGTCTTGATAAAAGAATACTTACCATAAAAATAGTGAGGACAAAAATATCATAGAAAACATGTCAGAGCTGAAGATGATCCTCCTATATTTCCACAAGTAATTCTTCCTACATCCCTACGTTTATCTGAAATGAGAATTTATTTTTAGAAAATATTGAGCTAATTACAGAACATAAACCTGTAGCAAAAAATACTCTTTTTTTGATTATAACCTAAAAAGATTTTTATGGCTCTAATAGATTGTATCTCAACCATTTTCAAAAATTGGTTCAAATAGATTAAAACCATATGATCTCTTTAAAAATAAAAACAAAATTAATTTTTTAAAACAAATGCGATTTGTAAGGTTACAATTGAGAGAATTACCAAATCCTTAAAATCCAAGAAAATCATTGAGGATTTGAAGAGTCAATTCTCTCTACAAATAGGTGGAGACCCACCCAATTTATTTTGGAAAGGAAGGAAGTCATGTGTGAGTCTCCTTATGAAGAAGAATTTTTGAAGAGAATATCCCACTAGGCAAGACCATGCAAAATAAATTTGAAAATATCACATTTATGTAAAAAGATTGATTATATTTTCCAAAAAGGGTTAATAGACTTTCAAAATATCATGGGTTCTTGTGATGCTTTTTATGTTAATTAAACAAGCAGAACAAGAGATAAGGTACCTAGATTTGTCATAAATTATAAACCGCTAGAATAAAGTCTTAAATGGATCAGATATCCTATCCCCAATAAAAAAGATTTATTGGATCGACTTCATGCAGCTATTATTATTTTCCAATTTGATTTAAAATCCGTTATGGCAATTCAAAGGTATGATTTGAAGAAGATTATATAAGACAAGCCTTTAATGGTCCCAATGGGGATGAATATGAATGGCATATTATGCTTTTGAAATTAAGAATGCTCCTTCGAAATTTTAAAAAATTATGAATGATATTTTTTAACCACTTTAGCCCAATTTTATCAATCGTATGTATAGATGATCTTGGTATTCCAAAAACATATAATTGGATGTTTTAAACATCTTGATCTATTTACGGAAAATAATTATTCAAAATGGTTGTTGGTTATATATAGACCAAATAAAAATGCATATTTTCCAAACTAATGTTTAGATTCTTAGACATAATATTGAAAAGAAAAAAATTAATTCTCATCTAAAGGAAGGATAGAGGTTGCATTCAAATTCCTGATGTTATTACTAATAAAACTTAGACCAATGATTCTTTTGTAAGTTTAAATTACATCTCTCTTTCTATAAAAGATTGTCTAAAAGACACACCTATACTATATGATAGATTTAGAAAAAATCCTAAAGCTTGAACTGGATAATCATACTAAAGCAGTGAATGAAAATATTGACAAAGGATAATAACCTACCATGCCTCACTTTAGCTCAATCCAATTAGCAGACGAGAAGATAGTGAACAGATGCCTGCTGATATTGGCTAGAGCAGAAATTGTAAAACAATTCCCTAGAAAAACAAGCAATACCTCATACACTTCTATTCTGGAAAACGTGAATAAATTCACAAAAAATCTATTATAGCTAAAGCTATTTTGGCTACTAGCTATTTAAAGGGGTTTTAAAAATTCAAGGAGATTTATATAATAAAATAAATCTTATCATAAGTGTCAGCAGAGAAAATTCATCTTAATAAATATGTAAAACATGATGTTTCAAAACAAATGTTTGTAAGATGGCAAGACTTTGTTAGCACCTTTTGATTTTGAATACATTATAAAAAGGGAAACCATATAATAGTATTCCCGATTTTTTACGGACTGAAGAATATTTAGTTCAATAAACTCTTTATCATAATACCAGGAGTAGGAGTTGAGTGATGTGGCATCGGGAAATTCTTCCTTAATAGAGGAACAGTAGAGGAAAATCACTCATGGAAGAATAATATATTGGCTACATAGGAAACCAGAAGACTAACAACTTCAAAATTTGAAGGAGCATATACAAGCACATGGGAATATATTAACACTGAACATCAAATGTACAAGAATTCATGGAATTTATACAATCCAAAACAAGTTCGGGTAATAAACCCACCATTCCTAGTCTTTGAGGCTATAACTGAAAAAGAAATGAAAATATGGGAAAGTATCTGATAAAAATGACGAAAAGGAAAGATTAAAGTTAATACCTTCTTCTTGAGTCCATATATTCAATTGAAAGACGATCCATGGTAAATATGACGAGGTATTTTGATTACAGCATCAATGTTGCCCAACTTATAAATACAAGAAGTATATGAGTTCTACTCTCATCATGGGGTTAGCTGAATTTGTGCACTTTTACCGAGCCTACTAAAAAGCGTTTATAACTTTTCAAAAACTTCAGTATAAACAATGATATTCCCCAAGAAGAATGGGGGAATAAGCAGATTGAAAGAAAGAGAAGGCACACCAACCATAACAAAAAGTTGCACTAAAGGTTAATTAATGGGATTATATTGAGAGGAGCTTGTAAGAAATTTACCTTGTTTATATGAAACTCTAATAGAAAACATTTCATACTTTATTAAAAAAATATGCTCTCACGTTTAGAAGCCAGTATATACAGATTGGTTTGCCAATGGGTGATTTTATATGGTCCATCTATAAATATACTGCCAGAGGATACAAAATATTATATGTTGAATGGATCGATGTATCACCCAAGTTGATAAAATTACAAAAAGATGATATCATTTTTAAAGAAATGCCATTGATGTAATTTTTCATATAATTCTCTATTCTGTGCATAATGAAATGGACAGGAAATTATAAACTCCATTAAAGACTCTATCGAGATCAATAAGCGTTAATTAGAAGTATACAAGGTCGAGATGATATCAGTCCTTTTCAAATAATAACCAGAAGGCTGCAGGGAATGAAAGGAGCCATCTCAAAATCGAAACGTATGACTTATACATGGAAGAAAGAAGTATATGGCTTACCTCAAATGAAGAGAAGACAGAAGAACCTTTATAGTGGAGATCCCAAAGCGTTCATAGCACAGAGAGAGGGACATTGAATGATGATGTGAACATTTCTTAAAACAGTTCAGGATAGAGAGAGATCTTTCTAGTTAAGACAGTGCTAAAGGGGAAGGAGACATAGAAAAAAACTAGTGATAAGACTCTAACGTTTTACAAAAGTTAAGATAATTTGTAGCTTTTATAAAGTTCGTGACCCCAATGCGGTTCAATAATGAACTGTAACATGACGTAAAGGGCACTTACCGTCATATAAATTTTAGACTTTTCTTCAGGTCCATTCTATATAAGGATCTTTTAGTAAAAGGTAGAGGGACACTTTGGCCAACCTCTCTGGCATTACTACTCTTGTATTTACACACAAGATAAATATAAAATTAGATTGTGTCTACTTAGAAGATTTATTGTTGAGAGTCTACTCTAATTAAGGTATTATTTTTATCTCTTTTATTATTAATTTAAATATTTTTAATATTTAAAAGCGTAAATGATAGGCTAAATACTTTGTGTTGGGCTAAAAACAACTTGAACTATTACTACATGATAAGTAAAGGAATGTTCTGATGTATTTTAGGTCAAAGTAATGTAGTTCGGGGATAGGAAGATCTTGACTTAGTCGGTGTTCCTGGTAAGACCCATGTTAGCTGTGAATAAGGCGTTGTTTAGACCGTGTTGGAACCGTAAAAGTTCTTTCCTGTAACAACCCGTGTAGTCGGTTTGGGCAATAGAAATTTTGATGTTAGAAACTTTCTGATAGATTTAAGTGGTTGTTTTTGGAATATTCATAATTATAATTATGAAAATTGTGAGGTGTTTTACTAATTTATTTAGTTAATGGTTAAGAAAAATAATTTTATAATAATAGTGGGTCACTGGTATCACTATGTATAATTATATGGAGTTATATAATTAGGGTAAACAAATAAATCTGTAGAGAAACGAAAAGAGGAAAAAAGCAGAAAATGAGAAAGAAGGCCCCCTTACCAGCAGTACATGAAAGATTAGCGTGGGGATGGATTCGTGTAGCGGTAAGTTTCTTTATAAAATTCGTAACATGCAGATTGGTGGAAAGAAATTCTATTAGTTCTTGTAAACTATAAAATGTTCAAGGTGTATGTAAATTGCTACGAGCAGGTTTAAGCTACAAATTGTTGATGAAAAAGTTAGACACCATTAATCATTTATGTGTAAACAAATTGGAATATTAAGGTGGGGGATGTGCATGTGGAAAAACTTATGCCACTGGGGTTGGCACCCGTAACTATAAAATTTAGACATAAAATATTGTATACTTATATATGGATAATGTATACATGGAAGTATGAAATTAATTAGGGTGGATAAGAAGGTATTAGATGAGATAAAGAATTGCTAAGTGTAAAATTGGTAGCATTTTGCCACAGGGTTCGAACCAGTGCTTAATCTTGACTTTAAACTGCGTATAATCCTCTTATATATTTGAGTTATGTATTACAAAGGTATTAAAATTAGGTGTGTAGTGAAATTCTAATAGTTCTTAATTATGGTTAATTAGGGGAAAATAAGGCCTACCCTTAGTTTGAACTTTAGGAATTTTGATTTATAATTAGGTTAGTTTTTGGGTTCTAGGCCTAATTATGAATAATCTGAGTGTTGTAGACTCGTTAACTTACAAATGTTGCATATATATTTCTGGATCGATTGGAAAGGTTCGAAGGCAAATAAGGAACAAGAAGCGCATTGGAGAAAAAGAGTTACTTACTCCAATTCTTCGGTGGAGGAGGTTATGGGTATGCTATTTGATAGTAAACTCGTACATCGTTGATTGATATGCTCGAATGAAATTGTGAAGTTATCGATGTACTGAATCGTGCCCGGTTGTGATTGTGGATTTGGTTGTGTGGTTTTGTGATTGGTCTGAAACCTGATGAGACCGAGGAATTATATCTCTATCCTATCTATCGAAGTAGGATGCCTGAAGAAAGAAGGCTTGATGAAATATATAACAATGAATTGAAAGCAGGATAATAATAGTGATTACATTAATGTTCCATTGTGTATCGGCCCCTAGGCCGGTCCTTCTACGTTCCGACACGTATTCTGGATCGGGGTCACATCCGAACCGGTTATTTTGGATCGGAGTTGTCCGTTCGACACAGTATTCTTGGATGGAGTGTTACGTTCCGAAACTTTTTTTGGTTATTTTTTTTGGATCGGCTTTAGTTTTTTTTAGGTGTCCTTTGTTCGTGTAAAGTTCTTGCTTTGTTTGTTTTTTACTTCGGTTTCTGTTTGGTTTGTTCCTTCTCTCTGTTTTTTTTTTCCGAACTACGACCTAATCACTTAAAGGAAAAATTATTGTGAATGAATGAAGATATTCTCATACTAAAAGAATGTTAACCCCAAAATAATGGTTCCGGGGTTGGAGGCATGAGTCAC
>JAKWJA010002497.1:22348794-22500824 GCA_027704765.1 Solanum habrochaites
TTTGCTGGTTCACGTTGATTGTTCTATGAGTTATAAGAAAAGGAATTTTAAATTGCATATGGTTGCTCATAATATTCTGCCGGTGCATAGAGTCATTTATTTTATATTTCACCGAGTCCCGGCCGGGTAATGTTCGTGCGGACGGTTCTTGCATATGTCACCGAGTCCTCACTAGAGGGCCGGTATATATTAGAATATGATTGGTGCTGAGGTGGTTTAGATGAATGATGATGACGGAGTATGACGTATGATTATTTTGCCGAGCCCCTTACTAGGAACTGGGCATCCTTAAATGTTTAAATATATGCCGAGTTTTCTCTTAAAAAGGTATATGTGTAGCGATATTTTTGTTTCGAACTTGCCATATTGGTATCCTGTCATCTTTACCTTATGCTTACAATACTCAGTACTTCCTACTGACCCCCCCCCCCCCCTTTCCTCGTGGGGCTGCGTTTCACATGCCGCATGTGTAGACGCACAGTTCGGTGAAAAAAAACCTCTGCCTAGGATTCTACCTCTGCTGATTGTGGAGAGCTCCACGGTTCTGGAGCCAGTCGTTTTGTACATAACTTTTGTGTAGTCTTTTGCGGGTCTATGGGTATGCGTGGGCCCGTCCCGTCGATTTCACTAATGACTCTTAGAGTTCTTTGGTACATTAGTGGTTGTATATATATGTTTTTTTGATAATGGTCTGGACAATGGTTTTCAGTTTGGGATGTCGCTTGTACACAGGGCAGCCTTGTCGGCTGCGTACATCATGTGTATTGTTTATTTTGCAGCCTTGTCGGCATACGTATGTTATTATGCTTTGAATAGTGCGCCTTGTCGGCTCGCGTAGGCTGTATGGTTGAATGGTTATGACTCCTTATGAGCAGTCCTCTTAATATATATATGCCGTTTGGGTTTTGGCTTACTTGTTAAAATTTCCATATTGTCTTAGTTTTTTCATTTGGTTTACTTAGTAGGTGTGTATGGGTTTGGTCCACAATGGGCACTAGTCACGCAGGAAGAGGCAGGGAATAAAGAGAAGCGGTGAGAGATTGTTGGGAGGGGGTAGGTAGGGGAGTGTGGGTGGGAAGTTAAGGAGTGGAGAGGGGTATGGGAGGGGGGATGAGAGGGTGGTTGGTGAGATTGAGGGTGAAGGGTTTCCGGGTAAAGGATAACGTGGTGTTAAAGTTGAAAATGATAGGAGTTGGGTGGGGGCTGAGAGGTTAAGAGTCTTGGAGTATGGTTCGTATGTTGGGCGGGGGGGGGGTAAGAGAGAGAGGACGAGGGGGAGGGTGTGTGCAGGGCGAGGAAGAGCGGTGGTGTTACACCTCTTGGGTTGGGTCGTGACAGGTGTCTTTTGCATATAATCTTATTGTTGTTCATGAGGAAGAATGGACACTTGAAGGAAAGTGGCCGCAAGACTTGAGAGGAACTCACAATGGGAG
Organism: Solanum habrochaites; assembly: GCA_027704765.1. Taxonomy (NCBI): domain Eukaryota; kingdom Viridiplantae; phylum Streptophyta; class Magnoliopsida; order Solanales; family Solanaceae; genus Solanum; species Solanum habrochaites. The sequence goes on from JAKWJA010002497.1 coordinate 22,350,228, forward strand.
TCCTCCCCGTGGTAACAAGTTCCTCCACACTGAAGAAGATGCTAATATGAACAAGCTTCCTGTAATCCCTCCCCCTTTGACGTGGAGAAATAGGTGCCCTCATCCAATCTGCTCAAGCCGCCACTGTTCAATCCCAAGCTATGACGGTCCAAGCCAACCGGGAGGTTGTACCCCGTTGTCATCAATAAGTCACTAGTATGGCTTCCTGTCTAAGGGACTTCACTCGAATGAACCCTCCTACCTTCTACGAGACTAAGCTTGAGGAAGACCCCCAAGAATTCATCGATGAAGTCTATAAGATATTATTGGCTATGGAGTTGTCAAAAAGTGAGAAGGCCGAGTTTTCCACTTACCAACTCAAGGATGTGGCTCAATCATGGTTTGTGTAATGGAGGTATAATAGGCCATTTAGGGGTGGTACGTAGACTTGGAAGATCTTTAAGAAATCTTGCATATATCGGTTCTTTCCTAGGGAGATGAGGGAGGCTAAAGTGGTGGAGTTCATCAACCTTTACGAAGGAGGTATAAGTGTTCATTAATACTCCTTGAAATTCACAATAATTTCAAAATATGCTCTTCTTTGGTTTCCAATCCTAGAGATGAAATGAGCCGATTTGTGACGGGGTTGTGGGATTTGCAAGAGAGTGTCATTCGGCTATATTACATGACAACATGAACATTTTTCATTTTATGGTGAATGCCAAGTATGTGGAAGAGGAAAGGTCTAGGAGAAAGAGTATAGATGCTAACAGGGCAAGGTCTATTGATGGAGGTTCTTCAAAGAATAGGGTTGAGATACAAGAAAAACCTTGATTTAAGAAGCAGGTTTCAAATCAAGTTCCTTGGAAGTTCCAAAAGGCTAGTTGTGATAGGGTGCCTAACCCTCAGTTCAAGAAGGGAATAGGTACTAATTCACCAATCAAAAAGCCAACGTGTGGAAAGTTGGATTAATATCACTATGGTGATTTCCTTAAGGGAACGAACAATTTTTTTGGTTGTGGTAAAAGCGGGCACAAGTTTAGGGATTCACCTAATGTGAGGGCTCAAGACAAGGTTAGTGGTCAAGCTCAACCGAGTCGTTCAAATAAGGCTACAAAAAAGAACTTCTTCTCTGCTCTCCACTCTAGGGGTGAGCAAGAGACTTCTCCCGATGTGGTGACAAGAATGTTGAAAGTCATCTCTACAAATGTATATGCCTTATTTGATTGCGGTTCTACATTCATCCTCTGTTACTCCTCTAATAGCCAAAAAGTTTTATATTTTATCTGATATTTTGCATGAACCTTTAACATGGTCTACTCCGGTGGGTGAGTCGGTTGTGGCGAAAAGGGTGTATAGAAATTGTCCTATATTGTTGCCCAATAGAGTTTCTTATGTTGAACTAGTAGTACTAGAAATGCTTGAGTTTGTTGTTATATTGGGTATGGATTGGTTGCATGCTTGCTTTGCTTCTATTTATTGTGGGACAAGGTTGGTGAAGTTTAACTTTCCAAATGAACGCGTTGTTTAGTAGAAGGGGGGAAGAGGAAACTCTATTCCTACAGGTCGTATCATCTCTTGTCTAAAAGCATGTAAAATTATCACTAAAGGTTGTCTATACCATATTGTAAGAATCAAAGATCTAGAATCCAAAATTCCTCCCATAAAGTTTGTCCTCGTAGTGAGTGAATTATTAGAGGTCTTTCCTAATTACCTTTCTCGTATTCCTCCGGAACAGGAAATTGATTTTGGTATCAATTTGCTACCGGATACAAATCCATTTCAAGTCCTCTTTATCAGATGGCTCCGGCCGAATTGAAAGAGTTGAAGGCACAACTCAAGGATTTACTAGACAAAGGATTCATTAGACCTAGTATTTCTCCATGGTTCCTTAAGAATGTGTATTGATTACTGCCAAATCAATAAGGTCACAATCAATAACAAGTAGACTCTATCTTGGATTGACAACTTTTTGGATCAACTCAAAGGGGCAAGCAACTTTTCTAAGATTGACTTGAGGCCGGGGTATCACAAACTTAGGGTGAGAGGTGAGGATATACCAATGCCTGCATACTATACTAGATATGGTCATTATGAGTTCTTAGTAATGTCTTTTGGTGTCACTAATGTTCTTGCGGCTTTTATGGACCTAATGAATAGGGTGTTTTGAAATTACCTATATTTATTTGTCATTGTCTTCATTTATGATATCTTGGTACATTCAAAAAATGAGAGTGATCACATGGGTCATTTTAGGGTGATATTGCAAACCCTTAAAGACGTCAATTTTTTGCCAAGTATAGCAAATGGGAGTTTTGGTTGAGGTCAGTGACATTTCTTGGTCATATCATCTCTAGTAAAGGAGTTGAGGTTGATCCATGAAAAATGAAGGCGGTGAAAAAATTGGCCTAGACCTTTGACTCCAACTGATATTAGGAGCTTCTCTGGAATTATATTGTTATTATCGGAGGTTCGTGGATGGTTTTAAGTCCATTGCATCTCCCTTGACTAGTTTGACCAAAAAGTGTAAGAACTTTGAGTGGTCGGATGCATGTGAGAAAATCTTCCAAGTTTTGAAAGATAGGCTTACGTCCGATGTAATATTGAGATTACCAGATGGTACAAAGGGTTTTGTTGTGTATTGTGACGCATTCAGAGTGGGTTTGCGGTTTGTGCTTATGAAACATGGGAAAGTAATAGCCTATACTTCCAGGAAACTTAAGGTTCATGAGAAAAACTATCCAACTCATGACCTTGAGTTAGGGGTCGTGGTGTTTCCCTTGAAAATATAGAGGCATTACTTGTATGGGGTTCATGTTGATGTCTTTACCGACCATAAGAGTCTCCAATATGTGTTTACCCAAAATGATTTGAATCTCCGCCAAAGAATATGGTTAGAATGTTGAAATATTATGACATGAGTGTACTCTATCACCTCGGCAGGGGGGGGGGAAGTCTAATATGGTTGCGGATGCCATATGTCGTATGACTACGAGTAGTGTATCCAACATTAATGAAGTCAAGAAAGACCTGTTGAAGGATGTACATAGGTTGGCTAGGTTAGGGGTCAGGTTGGAAGATTCTCTAGATGGTAGTTCATGGTTCGTAACAACTCTTAGTAATCATTAGTAGTTGAGGTGAAGTCCAAGCAACACCTTGACCAATAATGTATGGAGTTCAAGGAATCGGTCCTTCGCAAGCTTAACGAGACATTCTCCCTAGGGGGTATGGTATTTTAAGGTGCCAACAAAGACTATGTGTTCCGAATGTAGAAGGGTTGAGTTACCAGATATTTGAGGAAGCCATTATGTCCTGCTACTCCATTCATCCAGGATCGACGAAAACGTACCATGACCTTACGGAAGTATATTGGTTGGAAGGTATGAAGAGGAACATAGCGGAGTTTGTATCTAAGTGTCAAAATTGCAAACAAGTAAAAGCCGAACATCAAAAGACGGGTGTCTTAATAAAAAAAATCCAACTTCTTACTTTGAAGTTGGAAGACATCAATATGGATTTTGTAGTGGGTTTACCTCGGATTGAATCAATACGATTCTATATGGGTGGTTTTGTATTGGTTGACCAAGTCCTCTCACTTTATTCCCGTCAAGTCTACTTATTTTGCGGAAGATTACTCTAGGATCTTCATAGATGAGATTGTGGGTATTCATGGTATTCCTTTATCCATCATATCGAATCGAGATTTCAACAATTCAATATTTAGGTTTGGAGTCATTCCAAAAAGGGTTGGGTACTAAGTGAAGTGAGTACCGGTCTTTTCATCCCCAAACAGATGGTCAAGCGGAACATCTATCAACCCTGAGTATTGGTCAGGGCTGTAGTATTGGGTTTCAAGGAATGGTGGACATCATTTGGCCTTTGGTGGAATTTTGCAATAATAATATATTTTTTCGAATCATTTCCATGTCTCCCTATGAAGCTTTGTATGGTGAGAGGTGTAGGTCTGCTATTGTATGGTTTAAAGTGGGAGAGCCTTTGCTTATTGGTCCCGATTTGATTTATAAGACTTTTGAAAAAGTTCATATCATAAGGAACCGGTCGCAAATGGCCTATAGTCGGCAAAAGTCTTATGCCGATCATAGGAGAATGGATTTGGAGTTTCAAGAAGGTGAGAAGGTGTATTTAAAAATTTCACCTATGAAGGGGGTGGTCAGATTTGGCAAGAAAGGGAAGTTGAGTCCACATTATGTGGGTCCTTATGAAATCTTGCAAAGGGTTGGTAAGGTTACCTATGAATTGATACTTCCTTGAGAATTGACTTCGGTTCATCCGGTTTTCCATGTTTCTATGCTGAAGAAGTGTATCGATGATCCCAAGTTCATTCTTCCTATTGAGGGTCTTGTTGTCAAGGATAACCACTCTTATGAGGAGGTTCAGGTTCAAATTCCTGATAGGCAAGTCAAGAAGTGTAAGGAATAAAAAGGTAATATCCATAAAAGTGTTATAAAAAATCACTTAGGTTAGGGTGCAACATGGGAGGCCGAGGCCGATATGAAGTCCCGTTACCCTCATTTTATTGATAATTAAGGTTAGTCATTCTTTTTAATAATATACATGTGACTAGAAATTGAAGTTTCATAATTTTTTGTGAAGTTTTGCAAAAAAGTGCATTTTTGGGTTTCATTACAGTGTTACAGTGATTTGGTGTCAAAATTTTTTGTTTGGCTTGTTTTGGCTTATGTCGTGCATTTTGATATGGTGAGTCTTTATGAAAAACTATATAGCATATTTTTGGACTGATATTTAACATAATTGGCTCATGTAAAGTATGTTGAGGTCATGTTTTTGTTGTGAGAATGATATTCCTCATAATGAAATGTTGAACTTTATGTGTGGTACTTTAGGTCTTATATTTACTTGTGTAAGTAATATGATAGATGTTGTTATGTAATTTTGTTGGTTGGGCTGCTAGTCTTATGTCTATTCCTTCTTAAAGAATTTTGTGTCATTCATGGATGAATGTTCCTAAAGGACGGATAATGTAACATTTCGAATATTCAAGACGAGTCTTAAAGCCTAAAATAGGTTCAATGGGGTCTAAACACTGATTTAATAGCTATTTTAATGAATATAGGTCATTTAGGAAGTTTAGGAACCAAAATGCCCAAGAACGTCCATTACTTTGTGAAACTAGTTCTAGGAGATACTAACGTCCCTAAGCCTATTTGACGAACTTTTAGAAGTCATAAATACATAAAAATTTGAGTAAGGATATTTAATAGGTTTTTAATATGATTCGTGGTCTAAAAGTTCGGGTACGAATCCCCAAGAACCAACCAAGGTTCCTTGAGGAGGACCCTAGCACGAAGGAGGCACCACTGCCTGCGTAATGTGTAACCTCGACAGGCCATCAACGACTCATGTGTGGATCGATGGGGGGTTGATTTCAACTGTCCTACTACACTTATAAAAAATATTGGAGGCCCTCAGATGCAGAATCTCTGAACTCAACGACGGTTATGTAGCACAGAAGGGATGCCTGGGCGTTGATGGACCAATGGCCCGTCGGTCAAGGTCTTATCGAATGACCTACACCTTTCCTACACATTTTTAAGTTAGTTTCGTTTAATTAATTATGAGGTTAGGTGATTAATTAGGTGCTTAAGGGAATCTAATTATGATAATTAAGCACCAATATAAATACCCCACCGCTCATTAGTCTAAACACAACTCACAAAATAATTCCTTTTCGTTCTCTCTTCTTTCTCTCTCTATTTGGAATACACCATTAAATACAAGCTATAGGCAGGTTTTGGGAGCATAAAAGGGACGATTTAACCTTTCAATCTTCATCAAACCTTGAGGTATGAGATCGAATTCACCTTTGTGAAGTCTTTCCTCAAAGGGCTCCAGCAAAGTTTTCTAAAAGTTGGGTTTTCAAGTTGTTTTTTCATTCAATAGACTTTTATGGTACGAACTTGAGTTGTTTGTGGTTTTCTTTAGGATATATTAATAATGATATTACAATGTATTTTAACTGGTTTCTTAATGTTTTGTGGATGGTTTGATCTTAAATAGAAGAACCTGATCATTAACCATTACCCTAAGTTGTCGTTATGTGAATTGGTTGGGATTGATTCAATTGACTTGATTATTGGTTAAATCACTATCAAAATTCTTTCTGTTTTAACTAATCATGAACAAATTAGGATGATTTGGTAACCTTTCATACGAGTTCATGAGAAGTGATATAGTATGTAGAATTGACCTAATAATCTTGCTTTAAAAGCTTTGAGTTATATTGAATTGTGGGTAGTGACTTTTCTAGCCTTAATTATCATGTTTGATTATGAATTAATGATGTGGTACTCAAATTGTATTGGATTGACGGTTATTAAGGCCTAAATGGATAACTTATAAGGAGACCTTTGTAAGTCTATGATCTCTATCTTTACTTCCAATTGGTGATGCATTAATGGTTAAGTCATGATTTCATACTAGAACAAGCCTTTATTAGGATTGTGATAGTGTACTATGTTTGAATTGAATGTCCGTGACTCTGTTGGTTGTGGAGGGTTATTCAGGTTAATGTTATAAGGATGGTGTGACTATCAATGTTCATTTTTTTAACAAATGATAAATGTGCTAACCTCAACTTATATGAATTGAATGAAAGCAAGTTTAAATCACACCAATTCTTATTGAGTGATTGATGATGATTAATAACAGGGGTAGACCCTCTGACCTAAACTAACTATGATGGATATTAAGCTTAAAAGACATTTCAAAAATGGACTCAAGTTTAGCAAACCGAGTAACTAGATTGAGGACTGGTCCCTTCCCACATAGGTACGGTTAGGAGCACTAAAAGTAGTTCTTGATTTGGGAGACTAATGCATGAGCAAAAAGCTGTCCCAACTATTAGCCTAGTTCTTTTAACTATGGTTTCCCCCAAAGGAATACTAGCTAGTGGATCCACGAATTTTCTATGTTTATATGTTTTGTACTACCTTTGAAATAGTTACTCCTCCATTCGGTGTGGGTTTTATATGACACCCGATTCCACACTCTCGGCCTATGGTGTTGCCGTTTAAGCAATGATTTTCCCCAAATGTAAAATATTAAAGTATTGAACTCTAACTAGGATAACCAAAGGGGACTAGCTTAATCTAGGTAGGGGTATGGGACTCTACCTAAGAATTGAACTTGTTAGTCTTGACGGGAGTCTTATGAGGATGTTCTTATGTATGTTTATGTTTATGATGATATATGATATGTATAAGTAGTACTTGCATACTGTTGATACTATATGTTGGTTAGTTTACCTATGGTTATGTATTGGTGTTTTTTTGTTAAAGTAAGACGAAATGTAATTCTAAATGTTATGTCATATGAAGTAGGGCGTTAGTCATGATTCTTTTTTGGGTTACTTGATTGAGTAAGGTTATGGGGCTTTGCTTGTTCATTGCACTTGTTGACTTGATAGGGATTACTGAGTAATTTACTTGCTTTGTTATAATGAAATGTACTCGTATTTATGCTTATTGCTTAATATGAATTCTATGTAGGGTTACTTGAATATGTATCTAGTTGTACAATGGAAATTTTTTATTGGACTAGACTTGATGTTGTGGGATTTTGATGAGCATTCCTATGACTTAATAAATATGAGATATTGTTTGGTATGGTATTGTTAAATAAGCATGTAGGTTTTTAAAGAAAAATGCATAATTATAAAAATGTCCTTTTCTTAGCATGTTTTATAAATATAAGTTCATATGGTCTCATACATAGTAAAAGTGGCGTACTAACTCATTTTCTCCCCTTTTCCCGAACATTTTAGGCTTCGGTCAATGAAGGTTCAATCGAGACGACTTGAAGAAGACTTTTATATTATCTACCATCCAAGTGGGTTGGTCCTCACATTCCGAGGGCAATGCCAATATCTTTCTTATAGAGTTGCTTTATTTTTCTAAGACTATTATGTTCTTTCTACCTTCATTTAAATAAGATTTGTATGAGCCTATATGTGGCTTATTTACATTGATGTAGGGCTATGCCCAAATTGCTATGAACGTTTAGATCATCTGAGATGAGACAATCTTTAAGAATATGTTCTATCTTGTGTGTGTGTATAAGCGACTTGTACATGGTTTCTTCTATGCTTAAAGTACATTTATCTACTGACCTATACATGTATTACTAATGAAAGAGTGCATTGATCAATGTTAATCAAAAGGGTTGATGAATTGGTAAGGTCCTACCTCTTCCCCTCCCTCATTTTTCTATATATTGTTATGAACCTTGATGGCATTGTAAGGTAAGTCCACTTATATTATGGCGGTGTTTACTTTATTATAATTATATATGTGTTGTTGGAGATGACTTGAAGGAAAATTGGATGAATAATATGAATGATGGGTTATGATAATCTCTATGTGAATTTGTGCCGAGTCTTCTAGCATAAGTTGTGATCTAGGTATATTGTCTATGGTTTATGAGCTGAAAATGTTTACTTAAGATCATGTTGAGGTTCTTTCCATGTTAATTAATTATTGAAGTATGGATGCCCCTACCCTGTACCCCTCTGTGAACTTATGAATAGCGATGTTAGAAATCTAAATGTAATGGTGAAATATTGTCTTGCCATCCTTCTAATAGAGTTTGTGTCCTAATCTTTGTTGTGCATTATGGTTTTAAAGAGGGTGGCTGCTCACCATGTTATGGATCAGCCATTATGTGAGCTGGTTGACCAATTCACACACCACACTTTATGCATCCTTATAAGTACATAGGGATCATGGTGTCCCTAAATGAAACCTAGTCTCGAATATTCACTATTGTCTACTACTATGCATGTTATATTGTTTCCTTAGACGGAATGACTTGATGATTTTATTATGGGAAAGGTATGGGGATCTTGGTCTATGCATTGCACATGTGGCCTTGATAGATAGTTTCCTAGTTTTTGTTTCACGTGAGGAATAACTGAATTTTTGAACATGTGTGACCTTCATGTGGTTACGTGAAAGTTTGATCATATATATGTATACCACACCCCACATAATGATGATATAGTCAATAGAGGAGCCAATTGAAAGGTGTTCTCAATGTCTCTAAACTGATAGTGCTAATGATATATGTTACGTACATGTGGAAAGGATTGCTCACATAATTTAGGGTTGATGAACTTTCCAATCATGACCTATGCGCATCATATGAAATGATGAAATCCCTAAATCCTAATTTTTATAATGTAAACGTAAATTAAAGTTTTCAATACAAGGGAACTGAGTTATCTTCTAACCAATTAACTTGACAATGGGTGGTAATACTTTTCAATAGATAAGTGCACTCTGTAGTCCCTACAAGGGTGTTTCCTCCACAAAGAGGATATCATGCCAATGGGATACCCATGAGAATGAGGCCCCAATTACCAAGTGAATGTAAGGGAGAATACCTATCTCTTAGGTTTCCATAACTATTCGTCACATAGATCTGTAATTTTATCAACTAAAAATGCTAGCATGTATTAATGTTCCTAATTTTGTCTACGTAGAACACATTTCGATGGTTGGTGTCAGACTCCTCAACAAAAATTCACATGTTGAGCACCATGGTATTAGTGTCGTTAAGGCTAGCTGAGGGTTACTTGGGAGAGGCAGGGATCGAGAGGGGTAGAGGGGGGGGGATGGAATTGGGGAGAGCTGAATAGGAATCTAGAAGTGGGTAAGTATTGGGGGAGGGGGTGTGTAGAGTTTATTGATGAGGTGTGTATAGTGGGGAGAGTAAGGGAAGTTGGGGTGATTAAGGGACTTGGTGTAGAGCTACGTATGAGGGATAGACACGGTGGATAAGGAAAGCAGGGAGCGCAGGTAAGGTCACGTGGTGGGTGGTAGAAAGTGGAGATGTGGGGGGTGTACTGGGAAGAGATGGAACCTAATCACTGTAGGGAAGTTACTGGATATTGTTGATGTGTTGAAGAGAGATGTGAGTACATACGATCTGGGTAGGGAGTTCTAGGATGGAGACGGGCCAGAGTAGTGAGTGGGTATAAGCGAGGGAAGGCATGGGTTGTAGGAGTTAAGATAGTTAGTGGAAGGTGAGTGTGTATGGGAGGAGGCAAATAATGGGTAGGGTTGGAGAAGGAGGGGGTGGGAGGCGGTTATTAAGGGGGGCAGGGTATTTGAAAGGTAAGATGTGGGGTGGGTTACTTGAGGGAAAATGGGATAGGGGTGAGGAGGGAACGAGTGAGGGATATATGGAGGGTGTTCGTCTGTTAATCAGTGATGGACGGGGGACGAGGAAGATGCCACAAAAAAGGAGAGGCTGGGGGGGGGGGAAAGAATGCTTGTAGGGTCGGGGCTGAGAATTGATTAGAGGGGTGGCTGTGGTGCTTGGAAGGTGGTGATAGCGGCGGATTAAGCAGTGGGGGAGGCGGGGGGGAAAGTTGGGGGGCAATCTGTGGAGGCTTGCTCAGCGGGTCGGGAGGAGGGGGTCGGGCATCGTTATATCGTGTGTGTTTTGTGGCTTGGAAGAGAAGGTGTAAGAGGCTATGGTGTGGTTGAGTGTCGTTGGTTAGTAGTGTGGGAGGTGTGGGGGTAGGTAGAAGTTTTGGGCAACTTGGGGGTGAATTATATGTAGAGGGTTTGCGAGCGTGGTTCGTGTTTCCTCCCTTCAAAATTGATCATGGAAAAGTAAATGAATAAGATCCTACAGGAGGACTTAAGGGAGGTTCATAGTATGAGGTTTGAAGCATGACCCGTCTATACATTGGACAGGTAGCTCTAGTAAGTCCTTACGAAAGTGACCTAATGCGTTATTTTTTATGAATTATGTCTTTATGAATGGTATGGTAGTTATTTTTCTATTTTTCATGAAATGTTGCTGGTATGAGTCTATGATATATTTTTTCTTATTCCTTATATTTATTTGGTCATGAGATGTCCATGGATGAGTCTATGATATTTTTTTTATTCTTATATGTACTCATTTGAGTCCATAATGAATATTATGAGATTGGTTGTATGAGGAGTTGTCCTTGGTGTGCTTGTTCATGTGTGAAGTTTTAGGTTGTGGTCTCTGAAGGTTTAACTAAGTATGTTTGAGTTCTGGGTGCTTCAACATGTTCTTTGCACTAGTATCTAAGATTGGGGTCATGAATAGGTCTAATAATGAGGTATGGTGGAAGTGAGTCATTGTATTGTAGTAAGTTGATGTAGCCTCTGTGATTTTCAAGGTTTTTACTTAAACGTGTCTATCATGTGTGGCTATCCACTTATGTGATGATATGTGTGGAATATTGTGAAGGTTGTATGTATTCTTTCCTTTGTGGCCTAACGGTGATGATTGCCCCAATTATCACTTAAGGGTTACTTATGAGGTTAATGAATAATAGGAAAGATCTCCACTGTAACATAAACGAAGCATCACTGTAAAGTGATCTAAAAAATGACTTTAAATTCTATTGTGTTTTTTCTAGTCTATGATTTTTGGTCTTTTGAAACATATATATATAATATATATATAATATATATATATATATATATATATAATATTATATCTATTATTATATATGAGTATGTTATAATATCAATGCTATTTTCTAAGGTTTTATTAAAGATTTATCAATAAGGCATGAAGTATGATTTCAAAAAAGGTCTCCCTTTAAATGCATTTTTGTATGTATTCCATACTTAAACATTCTTGTACTAATCCCCATTCTTCTAGATACTTTTTCAACATAAAGTGTGTGTTATGGATTCCTTAAAGGATGTCTTACGATTTAGGAGCATGAGATTTGATTCCGCATGCTCAAGGAAGGGTCCTTAATTCCAAGGATTCCTCTACTCATGTCTTTACTATAAGTTTACTTCATTGTTTTGTCCTAGTTTGTCTATGTTTTAAGGTCGTGTCCTAATTATTCTATGTTGTTATTAATATGGAAAAGAAGACTTAGACTTTAAGTATGTAATACTATTTTTTGTTAAATATATCAATTGATTTTTCTAGCAGTTATATATGCTAAGAAAGTTCTAATTTGTCTGCTAAAGTTACTATGACAATGCGATGAATAATAATTGTGGGCTTCTATAAGACCTCCTAGTTGTCAAGTACGCCATGTTAATTCTGGGGGGGGGGATCCCGAGATGTGACATATAACTAAGAGGATGAAAGTAGGGACTAAGAGTATAGATTGTGTATTCATTGGATATGCCACAATTAGTAAGGCATGTCGATTTTTTGTTCATAAGTCTAAACATCTAGATATTGATGATAATACGGTAATGGAATCAGATAAAGATGAATTTTTTTGAACATATTTATCTGTATAAAAGTAGACTTGTGTAATCTTGTAGGGGGTCTAAACAAGCCCGAGAAGAACTAAAAGGGAATGAAACCAATGAAGAGAGGCCAAGGTGCAGTAAACATTACAGGAAAACTACCTTATTTGGATATTATTTTGTAACATACCTTTTTTAAAGTGAGCTTTAAACATTCAATGAAGGAATGTTGTATAGCGAGTCAACCTCTTTGAAGAAGGCTTTGAATACTAAGATAGTATCGATACTAAATAATCATACTTCAAAATTTGTTGATCTTGCTCTATGGAACAAACCTTTGGGTTCAAAATGGATCTTTAAAGAAAAGATGAAAGATGATGGAATTATTGAAAAATGTAAAGCAAGACTTGTGGTCAAGCATTAAGACAAAAAGAAGGTGTAAATATTTGATAGCATCCTCGTCAGTGTACTAGGAGTAAACCAATTCGAAATGTTATTTCCTAGCTACGTAAATAAGGTTTAAATCCCCAAATAATGTGAAACCGTCTTCTTACATGAAGAGCTGGATGAACCATTTCCATGGAAAACAACCTGAGGATTTTAATTCTTGGTAAAGAACATAAAGTGTGCAAACTTATTATTCACTTTTATTGCATAAAAAACAGCATCCAAAAATGTTGCAAAGCTCTATGCTTCCCTAAACCTGGACTTTTTTCGACATGCAGTTTGATCAAACCAATGTTGTCTAATGGATTTATGATCAATGAATATGATTTTTAAAATTTTTTGTGTTTAAAAAGGAGATACTCCTAATCAAGAAGTCATTGTATGTCTATATGTGGATGACATTCTGATAATGAGAAAGGACATTGAAAATGTAAAAACTACTAAGTGTATGCGCGCAAGTAAGTTTGATATAAAAGACTTTTTAATGGTTTATAAGTTTGATATAGGGTATATTAAATAGTGTATCTACAAGATAAAACATTTAGAAACCACCTATGTGAGTGTGAAGTGTAAGTCGCTTCAAGGATAATCCAGTAAGGCCAGTTCTCTAAGCACTTAATAATTGAGATGTGCTCGGAGCTGAAACGAACAAAATAATGAGAACTAAGAACACTTGAAAGCTTAATTATGTGACTTATGTTGTATATGTATACGTCAAAGCTCGACAGTTCAAATATATAAAATCTATCGACTGGTCGAGTTTATTTGATATATGTATACTACGGAAAGTATAAAGGAAAATCTACTAATCAAGATGTGATTAACCGTTACATACAAGAAATACAAGCTTTTCATGCATATATTTTAACACCATCTATTCCCGTTTCAAATGTTGGGGATTTTTTTGGATTAGCAAATTGAATGGGAAAAAGTAAGAAATGAGAGAAAGAGGGAACCAATTTTGGAGAGAAAATGCAAACTCATTTGCAAAGTGCAAATGAGATGTCATTTCGCCCATTTTTGTAGAAGAAAGGATATTGTTGTCCTTATATTATGAAACACTTCCTTTAAATCATAAAGAATTAAAAAGAAGGTGCCCCCTAGTTTCGTCCTCGTCGTTCGCTCACTCGGTCTCTGCCTCGGCTTTGGCTTCAAATTTGGATTTTGATTTGGATTTGACAAATGAGTTGATTGATTGATAAATTTTTTAATGAAATGTCATTTCACCCATATTAGTAGAAGAAAGGATATTGTTGTCCTTTTATTAGGAAACACTTCCTTTAAATCTTAAAGAATTAAAAAGAAGGTGCCCCCTAGTTTCGTCCTCGTCGTTCGCTCACTCGGTCTCTACCTCTGCTTTGGCTTCAAATTTTGATTTTTATTTGTATTTGACAAATGAGTTGATTGATTGATAAATTTTTTGGAAAAAATTTATTTAATCAGTTTTGTTATTAGAATAAATCTTGTTAGTCAATTTATTTTCTCTTAAAAATTACTTCAGAATGTTATTTTCTCCCAAAAGACAACTTTTCGAAAAGTCATTATTTTTCCCAAAAGACAACTTTCTGAATAAAATGGGTTTGAACAGATTTTATTGAACATACACTTTTCTTGCTAAAAAATGTTATAAAAGGGAAGTTTTTTTCGTTTTTCAAACACTGAATTTTTTTTCTCTCTTGATACATATTCTCTCATAAACAAATTGTCGAGTGACTGAGTCTGTGTGTGTTTGTTCATGTTCTTACGTTCTTTGAAGTTGTTTAAGTTTGAGGTACCACTGCTTCTCTAAAAGTTTAATCCATTTTATCTTGAGAAAAATTAAGCTCCAACCTCGGGTAGTGATGTATGGCTAACTCACAAAAAGAAAAAGCATTAACATGTGTATCAAAAGGTTATGCAATCAGCAGATGTTAACAGAATCACCTTAGAAAGAGGCCCTTTTTACCAACTTATGGAGAGTTTGGTAGTAATGAGATAAGCTTCTCCCGAGTGATTGAGTAAAACAGATGTAGACCAGTTATTGATTATGGAATAGGTCCATACATATCAAGTGTTAACGTTAGATCTAAGGGGGAGATAGTAAGATGTTAAATCGATCCAAGTATTGAGAATTTCTTAAGGAGCTTGTTAGTAGGAGTCTATGGAGTTGTTAGAGTACTAAGATTGAATGTGGTGAGAAGAAGTAATAGTCTTGGGATGGTGTTTGTTGTAGAGAGGTATAGAATCCGAACATAAGTATTTGGGTTAAGCTTGAACGTAGAAAGAACAGACCATTAGATGCAAATCTTAGTAAGAGTAACCCATTCCGTACTCAATCCAGTCGTCATTCGAGGACAAATGATCCCAATGGGGAGAATTTGAAACATCCCACAAAAATTTCGAAATAAGACTCAAACCAGTATTCATCGTAAGTGGGATTTTTCAAGAAATATAAAATTTCATGAGTACTAAGGTCATTAGATTTAGCACCTAAATCTCTAAGATCAAAAGAGAAAATCATTCAAGTCACTCCTAGTATTTTTTTTAAGTTTTGGGCAAACAAGAAATGACCATACTTTTAGTACCTAATGATTTAGGTGAGCTTTGATATATTTAATTAGATCCCTTCGAGACCTCTTTCAAACACTGATGAGTTAACTAAATTAATATCTCTTATTAAGATTGTATGAGTATTTTACTAACGTCGCGCAAACCTGGCAACCACTCCACAACGTAGAGGCAACATGGACCTCCCTACCTACTCAAAAATATTTCCAACTCCCAGCTCGTTTTATTTAATTCTTTTAGGATATTTTAGTCATAAATTCCATCAAATTTCATATAAATTGTCTTAAATGTGTAGAAAATCAGTTTTCACGAAGCAAATTCTCTCATTCACCTTAAAGATTTTGCGCTCAAGAAAAATCAAGAAAAGCTAAGGCTAGGGTTCTTCTTTCCAGATTTTGCTTCAAGTTCATCAAGAAGATGATTCTTTCAGGTATGTAAGCTTCCATAGTGTTGGATTTTTTCACCCACATGCAAATCTTGTTAATTTCAGCGTTAGAAATCTTATGTATTCATTAAATTTCATTTGTTCTTGAATTGGGATGAGATTGAGGAGTTCTTCAGGTTATTGCGTTGATTATTGAGTTGTTAAAGTTATATTCTTGTATTCTTTTGCTGGGTATCTAAATCTAAGGAGATATTTACAAAAAGAATTAAAGTTAGGTGAAATGGGGTTAGAAAAAGAAGAAGAAATTGTCACGACCGGAGTCTACGCCCCAGACGAGACCGGCGTCGTTGACCTCTGAGAGGTCATAAACAAGCCTACTTACGTCATTCTTACTTCATCTAGGTTAATTTAAGCGGAAAATTTGAAACTTTTTGTTTCTTATCTTGCATAAACTTCATTCTACTTGCATTCATAATTTTCAGAATCAACGATCTAACATTAAGATTATCAACTGAAAGAGATAGTTCAATACTACATTAAATGTATAATTGCAAAAATGGCACCGATACAATGTCTAAAATAAAAACAGAAATAAACACTAGTGGAATATACTCCACTAACTCAATCCTATAACTAATCTAGAATATAATGGGCCAGTATCCTCGAAATCATGATGGCCTACCAAGTTCGGATGAATGCTCCACGTCTGGATAGTTTCAGCGTCAACCTGTAGCTCTTGCGTCCACCTGTGCCTACACCTAAAATTATAGAGTTGTATAGGGTTAGTACAAGTGAGGGTATATGCAAGAACACACTAAAGACATGAATGAGTAAGAATAGCTCTTTTTTAACAACATGATTTGGAAAGTCAAGTAAGTGGTTTTGCCAAATCACGATTAGGAAAGTTGGAGAGATTTCAAAAATTGGATTAGAAAAGTCATGGCATGACAGTAACATGCATCATCATACTTATTATATTGCATACAACACACAACATCTTGTATATAGAACATAACATATTGCATATAGCACATTACATTTTTCATATCGTTCATTCATATGTCATGAGACCTTGGAATCATGGTCTTGAAATCAAGACTTCCCGAAATAAAGGCTCAACATATGGGACCGTCACCTAGGGACCTTCTTAGCAAACCACGAGGTTCTGCTTCATTCATTCATACGTTACTCATTTCATTTCTTTCATATACTAGTTGTAACACCAATATACGTAGGATGAGTTTTTCCGACTTTCATTATGGTTTGCTGTGGAATGATCAAGAATGACTTAATTTTATTAGTTAAATCTAGCTCACCTCTTGATCATCATATCCTAACACCTTTGGTATCATTCATTTCATTATGTGCATAATTTGAGGTTGGCCTCATTCTTTCATGGGGAACTTTAACTTTAAACGACATAGATCATGTGAGCATAATGAAATCCAGTGTCTCCCCCACATCGAAAAGATGTTGAATCACTGGCCAAAGTTACCCAAAATATGCTAGTGTACATGGGAATTGAACCGCGCTAGATCCCTATATTGGCAGTTTAGGTTCAAAGACTTTGAGATATAAGGAGACTCATACCCGACATGCCTCATAGTCTCATCTCATGAGAGTTATGTGGACCTCCTCCCTTCCCAAAACAAGCCATCACCGCTAATAGTCTTGTCAACGGTGCTCAGTAATAATTTCCTTGACATTTACCCATAAGTTATAGAACTGGCTTCTAGTGAGGACATCATACCTAAATAGATGATTTCTCTGTCATCATAGTAATCCAGTGTGTTAGTCTCAATACTTTCATTAGAGTGTTCATAGAGACTGGTCTCTTCTTCATTACTTTACACTCTCATAAGGTGAGTGCGTTGTGGTTATTTACTTAGCTCATTTTAGATTGCTCTCATCCCTTTTACATAGCCTCATATCATGTTGTAACCCACTTCATTAACATTAGCCATTTGTTTTTTATAGTTACTCACCCCTTTTGCCGTGAATGTCAAATCACCATATCCAATGCAATTGGCCGTTTAGTGTGTTTCATTTTGTTACTTAACCCTTCTATGGTTACATCATTTCCTCTTTCATTTGCATTATTAATCGTTCATTCATCATTTCTTATTTGTTTTCAATGCGTGCCAATGCACTTGGCATTTAGTGTGTTTAACACGCTTACTAACCCTTCTGGGTTACACAATCTTTCATTACATACCTCTTAGGTTCATTATTTTAAACGTTGCTAGACTATGGTCCTCTACATACAATCGTGAGGCTTCATTCATAGTTCTTTTAAAGTGATTCATATCTTCCTAACTTATGTGGTACAAACTTAGCATCTTGTATGTAGGCCAAAATTCTCAATTTCGTCTAAGTAGGCAGTACTTGTTTTTGAATAATTAATTCACTATGACTTATGTTCAATACCGAACTTGGGAAACGGAACCCAGTTCAACTCCGTTGGACACACATTAACCATTTTTCTTTTATTTAATTTCATTCCCACATGACGTAGGGACCCTAGATCAAGCCCCAACCTCAAACATTTCCTTTTTAATTTCTATCCTTTGGAAGTCTCTTTCTGGACGAGGGGTTGTGGCTTAAAACTTCCCACCTCCTCTTTTATATTTTTTATTTTCCTTGCTATCTCAGTTGACCATGAGGTTTTGTGGGATTAAAACCCCCCGGCCTCACTTTTTTTTCTTTTAATTCCCTTTACACTACCTCAGTGGGGTTCACATTACACTTTTTGCTTCTCCTTTTCTCCTGAGGTTGTTGGTGCAATTCCCACGCCTACATTTTATTTCTTTTTTTCACCTTTTCCTTACGCCTGCAAGGAGGTTGTGGGTACGAATCCCACTCCTCTTATTTCTTTATTTTCATACATTATTTTTCCAGCCCAAAACCATGGTTTTAATCCCCCTTCCCACATTCCTTTTTTACCTTCCTTTAATTTTCATGATCGTAACAATGGTGAGATCACGGTCCAACCCTCATTTACCGGTCACTTCTTTTTCTTTCTATTTCTTTCATTTTCATAACATTTTAAAAACCATTTAACTTGACAAAAATCATCAATTGGCGGCTGGAATTTTTTGATAATTTTTCATCATCATTTTTCAACAAGTACACCCTAGTCTTATTTACACTTCATTTTCAGTTATACGTTTTAGGTTGACATTTTTCATGGTTCGTTGAGCGGGAAGAGTTTCTCCACTCAATTCAAGGGCCACATAACATTTAATATGAACATCACGATTTACTTAAATTTGTGCACATAAAAATAAAACCATAATACATCATTTTTTTAGCCTTAAACCCTAGAGCTATTGGCCATAGTTCACATTTTTCACACACTTTCACATAGTTCGGAAAACATGGGTTGTCATTCATATAATTTCAAACATACATTCATCACGAAAACACAACACACGCCTAATATCTACTAGTAAACATACCCAACCTAAGAATCATTGGGAGCTAGTGACAGAGACATGCAACGGGGAACAACCCTAATTTTCAGACGGAATATTTTGAACATTAAGGGGTCTCTTGGGAAAGGGACCAAGAGAGAATATAAACCATAACTTTTTGACGTTCAAACCTCGACTTGCTGCCCAAAGAACTCCTCCACACACACGTCCAACACCAAAAGTTCATCAACAAACTCGACAGACATCCTTCTCTTTGCCCACGTGATTGATTACTTTTTTGTTTATAATTTTTGTTGATGAGTTTTTTTTTAGTTGAATTACCCTTGGAGGGGTAATTGCTGAGCAACACCCCCAAGCCTTATCATTAATAATAAAAAAAAAATACAAGGAGGGGGGCCTAAACCTAACCTCCAACCTATGATGGTTTCAAATCAACTTCCCAAAAGAAGTCAACTCCTCCCTTTACACAAAAGGATAAACCAAAATACTAAGAAACTAAGGAGATGACTCCTCTCAATACAAGGTATCTAGGAAACATAAACTAGGGAGACTCTCCCTTTACAAGAAAGCCTATAAACTAAACAAACCTATTCAAAGTAGCTATAATTAAATTATAGCTAATATTAAAAGGTAAAAGGATGATCAAGGAGGTTCCTTAATCCTTGTGGTCTTCTTCCTTCTAAAGCTAGTCATTTGCAATAGATCAACGTGATAGTATTACTTTGCTTCCTTAGGCATTTGCTGGCTGTTGAAGTAAACTTGTGGAGTAGTTGTCTTGTGGCTGTGTGTTGAAAGTGCATCAGCCACCCAATTTGCTTCTCTAAATACATGTAAGCACATGAAGTTATGGGTTTGAGAGATGAGATTTTGTAGCCTTCCCAACTGTGTGATAATGCTTCATTGAGGGACTGCCTTCTTTAAGATCCATTGCACTACCAATTAAGTTTCAAGTTCCAAGATTATGTTCCTATATCAAAGCTCAAGTGCCCAAGTTAAACCAAAGATGGATGCCTCTATTTCATCTTTGTTGTTTGTTCCTTCTCCAAGTAGTGTTGTCAAAGACATCACCAATTTTCCTTATTTGTCTCTCAAAAGACCACCAGCCCCCAACCTGCAACAGTTCGTGACTGCATTGCTATGAGTGTTCACTTTGAGCCACTGATCTGTAGGTTTAAGCCATTTCACCATGCTCGCCTTGATGTCATGCACACACTTTTCACTTTTTTGCATTAAATCTGTCAACTTGGCCGACCAATTTACTTGTGGAAATGCAGTGTTCACATCTGGTTATTTGTCCTTTGTAAACCATTGCAGATTACTTTCTGATGTTGTTGCTTTCCTCATTTTTAAGACTGATTGTCCACCATTGTTGTAGTAGCTGCTGCATTGAAGAATGGTCTGGATGTAGGCCTGCACTACCACAAAAAAGCTCCATACCTTGGCTGCAAATTGTCCTGAATTGAACGTCTGTTCTATGCTGTCCATACCTGCACTATCAAGACCACAAAAACAATTTAATGGCTCAATGCCATAATTAGCCAATT
This sequence comes from Solanum habrochaites, assembly GCA_027704765.1. Lineage (NCBI taxonomy): Eukaryota > Viridiplantae > Streptophyta > Magnoliopsida > Solanales > Solanaceae > Solanum > Solanum habrochaites. Next base: position 22,370,809 of record JAKWJA010002497.1, read on the forward strand.
TTTAATTAGTAGGGAGTTTACCCATTAAGGTTCTCCATAATAAAAATGAACATTTAAAAGTAATGTTCTTATGCCATAGGAATAAATTAAATTTGTTCTTGACTCTTTTGTCCCTGATGTCCTCCCAGGCTGAAGGACAGGTGAAGCTGACATGATTTTTGAGTTTCCACGCTACCCTGTGTGGAATGTTTTGATATGGCGAAATTTCTGTTGCCAATATGTTGGAGAACTGGCTGGATGGTGCTTGCCCTATCAGCTTGCTCCAGCTCCACCTCCCTTCCTCCTAAAATTCAGCCACTGTAGAGTTGTTGAATCTGTTCTTATTGGTGGTGAATTGTGCTAATGGTTCAATGCCTAGACAATTATCCCACCAAAAGGAACAATTTCCAGCTTGAAGTTTCCAATTGGATGTGTTGCTCCACTTGTTGTCTGTTCATCAGCATGTATTTACAAGTTAAAGAATCTCCAGTATCCTTTTTTTGCTGACGGGGTTGTACCTTTGATAGTATTTTGCTCTCAAAAAATCTCCCCACAAGGTCTTTTTGGTTCTAAAAATCTATCATTATTTTAATTGGAAGGCCTTGCAAATATCGTTTAGATTTCCCCATGGCCCGCGTGGGTTCCTCCCTCTTCATAAGGGAAGCTTAGGTTTTTCCAAGAAGCACAGTGGTACCTCTTCCTATCACTTTTACATCCCCAGAAGAAGTCAGCCATAAGCATTTGAATTTGCTTAAGAACAGTAGCTAGAGGAGTTACTGCAGATAGTAGGTGAATAGGAAGTCTGCAACACATGTTTTGTAAGAACTGCCTTTCCACCATAGCTAAGTTGTTTGGTTTGCCAACATGTAAACTTGCCAACAACTTTAATAACAAGGTCAAAAAAATATATATTCCTAGGCCTGCTAACAAATAAGGGGAACCTAGGTAAGTAATAGGACCTTGCTTTTATGTAAAACATGTAAATATCTTTATTCTATCTCTTTTGCTATTGATAGCATTAGAGTGTAGCATAAAGTGACTTTTGTCAACATTGATGAGTTGCCCTAAGCTATTTTCGTATTCCTTTAAGGTAGTCATTAAGAGCTTCAATGTTTTGCATCTTACTGAAGTGAACAAAATTATATCATCAGCAAAATTAAGATGGTTTACTTGTATCCCCCCCCCCCTTCATTTCCATGAAGAAACCATGGTATTCTGGATGATTGTGAAGCCTGTTGAGAGATACTGATAATACCTCTGTACCTAAAATAAATAGGGTCGAGGTAAGATGATCACTTCTCTTGAGACCTCTAGTGGAATGAAAGAAACTATATCACTTACTATTGATAATGATAGAGTACCAGTAGTTAATAATGATTCTCCACACCATATCAATAAATACCTCAGCGAACCCCTATTTTCTTAGAACCAGGTAAGTATATGACCAAGACACTCTGTCATATGCTTTTGGTATGTCAAGTTTAATAATGACATTTCTACAAATATTGGATTTTCAGATTTGGTGAATGATTTCTTGAGCTAGCATGATGTTCTCAGAAATACTTCTACCTTTAAGAAACCCAAATTGGTTAGGAGAGATTAAGGCAGGGAGGATAGGATTAAGTTTGTTGCTCATTATCTTACATATGATCTTTCTAGTGAAGTTGCTCAAACTTATAGGCCTATACTCAGTCATCTTGTTTGGATTATTCACTTTAGGGAGCAGCACAATACAAGAATGGGATAAGTATTTAGGAATCATCTATCCACTGAAAAAGGCTTGTACAACTCCCATTAGATCATTCTTGATAATATTCCAACACTTTTGAAAAAATTACCCATTCATACCATCAGGGCCAGGTACAGAATTACGATTCACAGAAAAGACCACCTCTTTAAGTTCATCCATACTAGGAATATTGGTAAGCTTAGTATTTTTGTCTTGATAACATCCTTTAGATACATTCCAAAGTATGCTCATGTGATAAGCTTTTCTAACCATAAAAGATTTCTTTCTGCGAGGTTCACAAAGCTCTTCGGCAATGTGTCCATCACCTTGTTCCAGTCCGCCATTTCATTTGAAAATCTATGAATAAGAATTCCTTCTACTTCCCTTATCACAGAATGGAAGTAATTTAGAGGGTAGTATCCCCCCCACCCTCTTGTAAACCATTGAAGCGGTGTTGTTTGTTTCAAAATAGTGTCTTCCAAGTTGAGAAACTTGCATGAACTTTGCATTAATTTCTGGAGGTACTTCTATTTGAGTCACTTTGGTTAGTGATGTAGTTTTTTCTTCAGCATTGTGCACTTGTTCGTAATACATCCTAACCTTTTGGAAAATATCAACTATTTCTTTGTTAAACCAAACACTACGAGTGTTTCACATCCTTTTCATTTTTTGGTGAAATCTCCACATACCAGTACCTTCCACTTCCTTCTCCCAGCAGGTTTTATTGTTTCCGTGAATTGAGGGTTATCTACCCAACAGTTGAGAAATCTGAAGTACAAGATATGATCAGTTGTTGTGGAAACCATTTCCATAAGAAGAGGACAGTGATCAGACCAGTAGATGACAAGTTAGTTATAGTGGTTTGATGCATCTTTTCAAACCAAGAATCATATACCATAGCCCTGTCAAGCCTCTTCCAAATTCTGTGATTAATACCCCTCTTGTTGGACCACGTGAATTTATTACCACTAAAACCAATGTCCAAAAGTCCACAGGCTTCAATTAATAAAATCCATACTTTTCCTCATGTTATAAGGCACCCCTCCATGTTTTTCCTCCACAGAATTTATAACATTGAAATCACCAACAGTACACCAAGGGTTATCATTCAAATTAGCTTGCTGAATCATTTTGTCCCAAAGAGGTCTCCTGAGGTAATCTTTGTGATTTGCTAGACAAAGGTACTATAAATTGATATGTAAAAAATTCAGTTTGTTTCATATGCAAGTGATAATGTTTTTTCATCTTCTTCAGAATATTATCAAGTATATATCATTGCTCCAAAAGCCCAAAGTTGACCATTCCAATTACCTAGTTAGCACTATCCATAATTAATTGGACCTTAAACTTTGAACATGTCACTATCAGAGACCGATTCAAAATGAAGATAAAACAGATCAAGGTGAATGTTCCTGAGGATCTTTAGTCACTCAACAAACCCCGTGAGTGTTTGATCCCTCTCACATTTTTTCCATATGATTATACTAATCATTGGGAAGATCTAGAGGAAAAGAGCCTAGTATTAGGTTTGCTATCAGTGACAGTATTGACATATTGCTTTTTGAAGTGAAATTTATCATGATGGAAACTCCTTAGAGATAGACATTGATTTTGTATTTCTTGTTGGATCTCTTCCTCAACGATCTGATCATTATGAGGACTAAAGATAAGAGCCTCACTAGTTTCATCATCCTCATCAAACTCTTCTAAGGAGTGATTATCCGCATCAATAACATCTTCTGAATTGTCCACAACATATTCATCCAAAATGGGTATTATACTTGTCTTACACATTTGTTGTCTAACGTATGCTAGTTAAGATGATGGAGGAGTCATATATTGAGCCTGAAGAGGAAGGATTTCCAAGACATGGTTATCATCAGCCATAATGAATTTGGTTCATGATTACTCTTTCCTTTCCCATCCCTGATCGTTGCCACTGTGTTGTTGCCTATTTTGCCTCCTTTTAGCACCATCCCTTTTCTGTTTACTAGATTTATTTTAACTTTTAGGTGTGCTGTCTGGAGTACGAGAATCGATTTGTTTTCCTTGATTCTTATTTATCTCTGTTTTAAGTTGCTATTTTTCCCTTTTATTTCCAGAATTTATTTCCTGTCATCATGGTTTTTCACCTGTTGCTAACTCTGATTTGGAACCTCTTATGCCTGGGCGTTTCTAGATTATGTTGGCTCTCGGGTCTGACTCTTAGGGTCATATCCAACGCGCCTCATGCAACATGGGTAAAACTCCCCCTGTGGTAACCCCATCCTGCAAGTTAGTGGTTTTCTCCTGACACCCTTCGTCTATACCTCCAAAAACTTCATTAGAAAAACCATCATCAACAAGAATAATATTTAGGGAATTGGGGCTTGGGAGCATTGAGTCAATACATGTGTTCTTATGCTTAGTAGAAGTAGCATTTTGTTCGTTTTGTTCCATATGTTTGCTGAGATTGTCTCTGATAGTTGGGCTTTTAGGATTCCCTTATTTTTATTGGTTGCACTTATCTGTTGTTTCCCTGGTTTCTTCTTCCCCTGTTTGGACTATTTCCTGTTGTTCCTGCATTTCCAAATTAGAAAATTAATATTGAGTTTGAAGATTAGATATACCTGTTGTTTCTTGTGTTTGGTGCTGGCTGTCATTGCTTCTTTGCTTTTGAGGTGAGACAGGCCTCCAAACTGCTTTGGAGATGGTTTGTTCCTGATTTTTTTGTTGTTTCTTTTTTTGTGTCTACCACTGTTCTTCCTGTAAACCTTCTTGTTGTCCTTGTTCATTTTGATTGGAGGTTTGATTCCTTTTGTTGTTGATCTATAATTTGTTTCCTTGATTTATTTTGTGCTTCCTCCTTTCTAGCTTCTCCCTTTTATTGATTGTGTAGTTAATGTGATAACCCTATTGTAGCCTCGAGTTTATTATTTTCATGCTCATAGGATTTTCTGTGACTTCCTTGTTTCTTGCTGTTTTTGTCAACTTCCTGCTCTTTCCTTTTTTTTAACTCATCATCCCTTCTCTAAATTGTACAATCCTCTGCCATATGTTCTTGGTGTTTGCAGTTTATGCAATAGTTAGGAATTCTTTCATATTCAACCTTTAACCATCTCCCTTTATTGGGGTTTGAATTCTTAACTCCCAACCAAACATAATTGGGTCTAATTTTTGTAAGATCCACTTGAACGTTTACCCTTAAGGTGCTACCTCTAGTTCTTTTGGAAGATGGTGAGTCTAGAAATAACACCTTCCAAATTGACCCCAAAATACCCGTTAAGAGAACTTTGTTATAAAAATGTCAAGGTAGACCAGGGATAGCCACCCAAATGGTAACAATGGGGGTTTTCTCTTCAGGGTTAAAATTACGGGTCCATGCTTGTATTTTCATCACTTGTCGTTCAATATTCATTCTATGTTTTGTCCAAACTGTTTGGTAATCAAACTCATTATCCAGGTCGATATAAACATGTCTAGCATTGAAATTAGTGATCTTTACACTTCCTGCGAGTTGAGTTTGTAGAATAATGATTTTTCTCACCAACTCCATATTTGGCATCATATTGGTGAACTTGCCACAAGAGTGTATTTGAAAACCTCAACCAATTTCACATAATAGTCATCCTCATCAAGAAGTATAGCAGGAAATCCTTGTATAGTCGTATGTATAGGATAATTTAAAACAATTGGAATTTAATTCATTGAATGATTGTATGTCGACCTTGCAGCAAAGGATTGCACCATAGTATATGGTGCTACGTTAAGAATGTTTTTCATTTTTAGCATTGTTGTTAGAATTCTGAACTTGCTGTTGGGAGTTAGGATTTCTAGAAATTGTTTGAACCATATTAATGCCCTGCTTATTAATTCTATCAGGTTGATAATTAGGCTCATACCTAGAGTAGTTGTCCCAGTTAGTATGGTACTCCACACTTGCTTGATTGATTTGATTCGATGAGTTGACCGCTCTTTGTTTGTTGGTATTTTTCGATTGATCATTTTGGTTTCCAACACTCCCTTGAACCTGTTCTGAGCCCTGCTTATTGCTTCCAGCATTCCTTTGCTCTTTTCCTCCATGCTTCAATTCTTTGGCTGATTGATCATGTTTATGACCTGTGTATTCTTGTCTGTGCAGCTGTACATTCTCATGCTCCTCACCTATGTAATCTTTGTGGGGTGTAGTTTGCACATTATCTGCATTAAAGGAGTTATATAGGATGAATTACCTACTATACCAAAGGAAAATTTCAATGAGTTTGTGTCATTTGACGAGGTTGATGTGTGCATCCTCATATTGTTCCTGTTATTGCCCTGCTGCACAATCAAATTGTCCTCCTGTTGTGTTTTGTTTTCTTTTCCAATTGTTGTTACTTCGACTGACTGGGAAGACTCAACATTTGTGTTTAACTTGTACTTTCGATCAGAAACAGAGGTTTGCCCTTTGCTTTCGTGTCTTTCTTGTTGTAATCTGGAATTAGGATCTTTGGCAGCTGTTGAATTGTTATTATTATTGCTTTCCCCTTAAAATTAGTTGGAGATAGCTTTTAGATGGATGTTGTTGGCCTGAGAATCAGTCTCCTTCAACAAGGTTCCATGAGTTCCGACGATTCGATTTATTTTTTCACTAGAGTTTTCACCGTTGTCGATTCTACCATACATTTCACCTGAGATTTGGGTGAGATCGACCTCATCATTGGGGCAACAAACCCCAGTGGTCAAATCTTTTTGAATTTTACTAGAAGTCGATCGAATCTGAGTGTTCGTCTCTGGTGACGCAATCACATTTCCTTCAACCTCCGTCTCTCGATTCTGACCGATTACGAAGGTGGAATTAGCTGATTTTTTGATATGTGGTAGATCTTGATGCAACGTATTCATTGCCATCATCCTTTCTTCTTGATTCCACCCAGAAATTCCTTGGGTAATATTTTCTAGTTCTCTATCGAATGCCCCTCACATCATCGCAGTGTTCATCGCATCTATGACCTGCGTTTTCGAGGAGCTCTGAGTTTGATCATGGAGCGTGTTACACTTGGGTTTGTTTCCCTTGTAAAGGCTCTCTTGTTGGCTTTGGTTCGTATGTTTTTAGCCTACCACGGGCGGTGCACGCACCTGCACAGCGTTGCTTGTCTGGCTTTTTCGAAGTTGTTGTGGATAGAGAGAGAGAGCGTCAATTAGAGAGAGAAAGTCTAGAGAGAGAAAAAAAATTGGAAAATGAGGCGCGATTTATGAGTTCTTCAAGTGTGAACAAATTTGGTTTACCTACTATTTTTTTGAAGTTATTTTCAAGAGAGAATCATAAAAAATAAGAGATATTGAATGTGAATATTTAGGATCGACGTGATAGTTGAAATTTGGTTTACCTACTAATTTCCCTTTTATTTTAAATCAGCTAATGAATCATAATTATTAATTAATTACATTAATTTAAGAACTTCAATAAAAACAACTTTAATTCATTGCTTCCACCTAGCAAGACTTCACTTCAAGAGCCCATTTTCGGCCCTCTCTCCCCAAAATACCCCTCCACATTATTTATTAAATAATTAATTTTATATTTAGGGTAATTAGGATACTACCCTTAGCCTAGAAAAAGACTATTTTTCCAACCTCCAAAACTGTGATTTTTCCTTTTTAAGTCCGGTAAAGACTCATTCGAGTAAATCTTCGTATTAGAGAGCCCAACATGATGGACCGCCAAACCATTCCCTAGCTCAACTACATCTTCCCAGTAAGTTGGCTTGTATTTCTGGGGGGGGGGGGGGGGGGGGGGGGGGGGGGGAAAGAGGTTGTGACGTCAGGTTCTACACGCATCAATATGTGTGAACCCTGGTCTAATCGTAGGCATTCTCGACACATTAAGCATTAAATGTTATATCCATTTTTAGGGTTGTTACATTATCCCCCCTTAGAAACATTCGTCCCCGAATAACACTACTAATTATTTCGCGTAATGCCAAATTGATCATAACATAGTTACAAGAGACAATCAAGCAATAGCAACAAAGAATAGATACATAAGGACACTTAGACCTAAGAGGAAAGAGTCTAACATCAAGAGCTGAAAAGATGAGGATAGCGGGACCTCATATCGTCCTCGGCCTCTCACGTAGCCCCCTCAAAAACATGATTCCTCCACAATATCTTCACTGTTGAAATTTTCTTGTTCCTTAGCCGCTTGACCTATCTGTCTAAGTTCTCAACATATACCTTCTCATAGGACAAATTTTCATCAACCCCCAAATGTTCAAAAGGTAGAATAGATGCTAGATCACATATGCCTTCTTTAACACGTGGAAAGACTGTAACACTAGTTCTGCAGCACATGCCAACTCATAGCCACTTCCCCACAACACGAAAAAACCTGTAGGATCTCAATTGGCCCACATACCTCTCGTTACTCAACTTCTTTTTCCTTCCTTCCAAACCTCATCACCCCCCATTTATAGGTGATATATTCATTAAACCTGGTCACCAACATCAAACTCTAAGGGCCTTTTCTGTTTGTGTTTCATAAGACTTCTTTCTGCGACTGTAAGCAGTAGACACCCTGTCCCTAATAACTCTTACCCTTCTCTAAAGCCCTCATGAATGATCTCATTACCCAAAATTGATTACTCTAAACCGTGAACCACCAAAAACTGGTGGACCTACACCTCTACCATTATGCCTCAAACGTGCCATCCCAATGCCTGAGGTGATAGGTTTATTATTATACTTATAACTCTATCAAAGGCAAATGTAGCTAGCTCCAACGACCCTTAAAGAATTCATCACACCCGCCCCTCCATCATTTCCTCCAATGTAAGAATGTGCGCTCTGCCTGCCCTTCAGTTGAGGTAGAAAGCAAGTACAAAGCTTCATCTGGCGTGCCTAGCTCTGCTGGAAGGATCTCCATAAATGTGGTGAATTGACTCCTCTATCTGAAATGATAGAACAAGGAATCCCATTACATCTCACAAAGTCTTATCAATGTAGAGTTCGCATATTCCTAGGCTCTGTAAGTAGACTTCACAGGGATAAAGTGGGCAGACTAGTACATCCGTCCACGATAAACCATATGGAGTCATCTGTCCTCGTATCCCTCGCAAGACCATACCCAAAGTCCATATTAATGGCCTCCCCATTTCCAAAGGTTGGAACCTCAAATAATCGAATAAGACCGCCAGGCCTTTAGATGTTCTACCCTTAAACCTTTTGACAATTAGGACATTGGCCAATATTCTGCGATGTCCTTCTTCATGCTCCCACCATATATCAACTTAAGATCATTGCCATCTTGGTGGAACTAGAATGTATGGAATATCTGGAACCATGAGTTTGCTGGACGCAAAACTATCACGTTACCACCCCCTGCATAAGAGCACAATCCAAACCAACCCCTAGATGCATCACCAATAGGAAAATAAGCACCAGGCTGACAGTGAGTCTAATCCTGAGCTCCTAGTAACCTTTCTCATAATCCTCCGTCCATTCAAATTGGCTTATTCTTTAGTAAAAAATGTCAGGTGAAGCCCAAGCAATGGAAGAAAACCCCTCCACGACCTGCTATAAATACCCAGCCAATCCCAGAAGCTTGAATATCTGTGGGAGCAAGAGGTTTTGGCCAGTTCGTAACACCTCAGTCTTTCTGGGATTTCCTCCTCCACACCTTTGTCTGACACAACATACCCAAGCAGGTCATTATCTAAGCCGGAATTCACACTTTCTGAATTTGGCATACAACTAATGTTGTTCTAAGTAACCTGCAAGGTTAGTCTCAACTGTTGTCATAGCTCTTACTTGGTCTTAGAGTATAGAAATGTCATCAATGAATAATATTCTAAAATTCAAGGTATTCACGGATACTTTGGTTTATTGAGATGCATAATGCCAGTAGGTGCATTTGTTGAGACCAAGATATAACTAAAACTCGTAATGACCATAACTCGTACGAAAGGTTGTCTTTTGAACAATCTTATCCCTAACCCTTATTTTATTAAAATGAACCCTGAACTCAATCAATCTTCGAGAAGAAACTAGACCTTTGGAGTTGGTCTAACAAGCTCATCTATCTTTGGAAATGGATACTTATTCCTGATAGATGACTTTGTTGCACTGCCGAATAATCGTAACACATGCAATGGTTTCCATATTCTTTTTCAACAAACACACACTGACACGCCCCCAGGGGGATGTGTCTCGGCCTGAATGGAAACCTTTATCAGTGAGATCTTTTAACTGCACTTCAACCTTTTGGCTCAGCTTGAGCCATTTTTAAGGAGGGAATTGAATTGGTTTAGTATTGGTTCTAAGTCGATACCAAGTGTCATTCTCCTTGAAGGGGTTGAACTCGAGACAAAATCATAAGAAATACATGTTTGGAACTATTCACTACATGGAACTGATTTGTATGGGAGGAATGTTATTATCAAATCATTAACACTCCACAAGATGACATAATCACCTTTGAACATCATTTTTATTGGCCTTCGATTTTGAAATCATGGTCTTGGACGACTCAGTTTGTAACCCTCCTAACTATCTCTCTAATTAGGGAAACAAAATCTCACAACCCTACTACGACAATTGATGCAAGCATAATAACTATGAAGCCACTCCATGCAAAGAATAACATCAAAATCATGCATTGGTAACTCAACCATGACTGCACAAAAAGTCTTACCACATACACCTACTGGTCAGTCTTAGTATACTCTATCAGTTCTTACATTTTCTTGTAAAGGTGTACTAACCATTATAGGATCATGCCGAACTTCAGGCAATATCTAAAAAGTGAGATCAAGCAAAGGAGTTACAAAGGAAAATGTAGACCCCGGATCAACTAAAGAATAAACAAAAGTTTAGAATACTTGCAGCATAAACGTGACCACATCAGCACTTTTCCTACTCTTCCCTGCCCTTCAGGGAGTAGAACCTGTTCCTTTTAGGAGGCTCGGCTGCTGCTGCATCCTGTGGATTATGCCTAGGATGAGCATTACCTCAATCTTGACCTCTTTTCTGTGGGAAATCTTTAACCATGTGCCGTTTTTTACTGCAATCGAAGCAGGCATTAGTGCCCTATCTGCAGTTTCAAGTGTGAGAACGGCCACACTGAGAAAAATCCTTTCGGAGACACTACATCTGACCTTCATTTCCCTTACTGGGCCCGGGTCGCCTTTTCTAGGTGTTGTACTTCTATGAGAGTTAGAGTTCACTAAACTATGTTTCCCCTTTTTTAACATGGGGTGCTCATGGACGCCAAAATAGTTTTTATGGCCTCCATGGCTGGGAATTGCCTCATTTTGAGGCTTAGGGCCACCTAGCATAACAAATGCCCCTCTTTATTGGGCTTTCCTCTACCTGTTGGACATGCACCATCAACCTGGGGAGGTCCATATTATCATAGAGCATCGTAGATCGACACTCCTCCTCTAGATCACCATTGATTCTTCTGAGGAACTTGCTAATCTCATCCCTATTGTTAGATATAAGGGAAGTAGCATACCTTGAAAACTTAACAAACTTTAGGGAATACTCCCTGACTGTCATGGATCCCTGCTTAAGGTTGATAAACTCCTCAACCATGGCCTCCATAATCTCTCTAGAAAAGAATCTATTAAAAAGTGTGTCTTGAACAGCTCCCAAGTGACCGGAACACCGCCCAAAAATCAGTTATCTTGACACATCTTGCACCAAGTTTGTGCAACATCCTTGAGTTTATAGGAAGCCAACTCTGCTTTCTCATTATTTGTGGACCCCATAGCCACAAAGATCACATACACCTCATCTAAAAACTCACGAGGATCCTCCAACGTCTTAGACCCTGTGAAAATAGGAGGATTCATCCTCAGAAAGTCTCTCAGCCTTTCATCCATACTGCGAGCCGGTGGGTTGTCCCTTTGAACATTCTGCTGGTTAACCTGGTCAGTCATGGCTTGGGCCTTCATAGTATTGGCCTGGGCCATATGGGCTAGAGATGCTCCCTCCTCTGCATCACTCAACCCAACAGGGTTAACTGGCATAACTACTCCTTGGACTGGAGCCTGGGGTGGAACTTGATTTTCTCCAGTAGCTGCTCCTCCTCTCCTCTGACCAATGGTTCTTCTAGTATTGATTCCATAAAAACAACAAATATTGATGTTAGACACGCAAATAACATCAAGAAATCAGACATTAGGAAAATTCATGGTCAGAAGAAGAGAAATTTTCCTATGCATCATGCAGTCTCTAATTCAGGATAGTTGATGTGAACTTACTATCCTCGAAATTTAACCTAGTGCTATGATACGAATTTTGTCACGACCGAAGTCTAGGCACCAGAAGAGACAGCCGTTGTTGACCTCTCAAAGGTCACAGACAAGCCTACTTACGTCATTCTTACTTCATCTAGGGTAATATTAGCGTAAAATTTGAAACTTTTCGTTTCTTATCTTGATAAATATCATTCTACTTACATTGATAATGTTCACGATCAACCATCTAACATGAAGATTATCAACTGAAAGAAATAGTTCAATACTGCATTAAATGTATAATTACAAAAATGGCACCAATACAATGTCCGAAATAAAAATGGAAAGATACACTAGTGGAACATACTCCACTAGCTCAATCCTATAACTAATCTAGAATATAATGGTCAAGCATCCTCGAAAGAATGAGGTCCTACCGATTCAGGATGATTGTTCCACTTCTAGATAGTTTCAGCGTCAACCTGTAGCTCTAACGTCCATCTATGCCTGCACCTAAAATTGTAGAGTTTTATAGGGTTAGTACACACTTGTACAAAGTAAGGGTATATGCAAGCACACACCCAGACATGCATGAGTAAGTATATCTCTTTCCTAACAACTTGGTTACGGAAAGTGAAGTCAGTGGACTTGCCAAATTGGGATTAGGAAATTTGGTGAACTTTCCAAATTTGGATTAGGAAAGTCATGCCATGAGAGTAACATGCATCATCATACTTATCATATTGCACATGCATCATCATACTTATCATATTGCACACAAAACATAACATCTTGCACATAGCACATAACATATTACATATAGCACATTACATTTTTCATATCATTCGTTCATATGCCATGAGACCTTGGAATCATGGACTTTACATCAAGACTTCCCAAAATGAGGGCTCAACATATGGGACCTCAACTAGGGAGCCTTCTTTAGAAAATACAGAGTCTGCTTCATTCATTCATACTACTTCATTTCATTTCTTTCATAGGCTAGTGTAAACACAAATTATACCTAGCATGTAGTTTAAGACTTTCTTCGGGTTCGCTGTGCAATGATCAAGAATAACATAGTGTTATTACTTAAGTCTATCTTACCTCTTAATCATCCTATCCTAACACCTTTGGTATCATTCATTTCATTATGTGCATCATTTGAGGCTGACCTCATTCATTCATGGAGAACTTTATCTTTAACCGGCATAGATCATGTGAGCATCATGAAATCCAATGTCTCTCCCACACCAAAAAGAGGAGGAATCACCGGCCAAAGTGACCCAAAACATGCTAGCGTACTTGGGAATTTAACCCCGCCAGATCCCTATATTGGCAGTATATGTTCAAAGACAAGGATATATAAGGAGACCCATTCCCGGCATGCCGAACAGTCTCATCTCATGAGAGTTACGTAAATTTCCTCCCTTCCCTAAAGAAGGCATAACCGCTCATAGCTAGTCTATCGGTGCTCTGTATAAAGTTCCATAACATTCAACTCATACGTCATGGATGCTAGCTTCCAGTATGAGGACATCATAGCTCAATAGATGATTTCTAATCTCATCATTAGTATTAAGTGTGTTAATCTCAGTACTTTCATTAGAGTGTTCATAGAGATTGGTCTCTTCATTAACTTTACACTCTTATAGGTGAGTACATTTTGGTAACATTTACTTAAGCTCATTTGTGATTACTCTCATCTTCTACATTAGCCTCATATCATGTTGTCACCGCATTCATTAACATTAGCATATTTTATATTTATAATTATTCAGCCCTTTTAACGTGAATGTTCATTTCATCATATGCTAATGCACTTGGCCATTTAGTGTGTTTCACACTCTTACTTAACCCTTCAAGGGTTTCATCATTTCATGGTTCATTTAATCATTTCATTGTTCATTTGATAATTTCATTATTCATTTCATCATGTGCCAATTCACTTGGCCATGTAGTGTTTTACACTCTTACTTGACCCTTCTAGAGTTAAATCATTTCATTACATGCATCTTATGTTCACTTATTTTTAAACTTATGTTAGACTTATGGGTCTATATCTAACTAGGCAACATCATTCTTGAATACTTAATTCACGTACGACTTCTGTATCAATAAAGAATTTGGGCAAGGTACCCGGTTTCAAATCCCTTGGACAACTTTTTACATTTTTCTTTTTATTTAATTTCAGTCCACATGACATTGGTACACTAGATCAAGTCCCCACATCAACATTTCCTTTTTATTTCTATCCTTTTAAAATTCTCTTTCTTGGCCGAGGGGTTGTGGTTTCGAACCCCCACAGCCCCTTTTATTATTTTTTTTCCATGACTATCCCGAGTTGACCATGAGGTTGTGGGATCAAACACCCACACCCTCACTTTATTTTTCTTGTAATTCTCCTTTACTTCCTAGATGTCATGGGTTCAATTTCCATGCCTCGCATTTCCTTTCTTTTCATTTTTGATCATACTTTACTGCCTAGAGGTCGTGGGCTCAATTCCCATGCCTCACATTTAATTTCTTCTCATTTTTTGTTAAGATTGACCAAGAGGTTGTCGGTTTAATTCCACCACCCTCGTTTCTTATTTTCATACATCATTTTCCAGCCCAAAACCATGGTTCCAATCCCCTTCACCACAGTCGTTTTTACTTCTTTATTTTCATGATTTTTAATATGGTTAGATCATGGGTTCGACCCTTAGTGACCTCACTTCTTTTTATTCATTTTTCATAACATTTTAAACCATTTTATCTTGACAAAAAATCATCAATTGCGGCTGGAAATTTTTGTAAAATTTTTCTGCACATTTTTTAACAAGTTACACACTAGTTTTAAGGGAAACTTCATGGTTCATTTATAACTTTTTAGGTGAATTATCATGGATTCGTTTAGCCAAGAGTTTCTCACTCAATTCAACCACATAACATTTCATATGAACATCACGATTTACTTATGTTTGTGCATGTAAAAATACAACCATAATACATCATTTTTTTGAGCCTTAAACCCGAGGGCTATGGGTTATAATTCACATTTTGCACACACTTTCACATAGCTCGGAAAACATGGGTTGTCATTCATACAATTTCAAACATACATTCATGAACATATTCTTCACAAAATACAACACACGCCTAATATCTACCAGCAAACATACCCAACCTAAGAATCATTGGGAGCTAGTGACAGGGACATGCAACGGGGAACAACTCTAGTTTTCGGACTGAATATTCTGAATCTTAATGGGTCTCTTGGGAAAGGGACTAGAGAAGAGAACCCATACCTTTTTGACGTTAGAACCTCGACTAGTTGCCCAAAGAAATCCTCCAACACCAAAAGTTCATCACCAAACTCGACGGAAAACCTTCTCTTTTCCTAGGTATTTAATTAGTTGTTTGTTTATAATTTTCGTTTCTGAGTTCTTCAAGTGTGAATAACTTTGGTTTACCTACTGTATTTTTGAAGTTATTTGGCAGAGAGAATTGTAAAAAAAAGAGAGATTGAACATGAGAGTTGAGAGATACACGTGAGAGAGTGGAAGTTTTATCATGCTTAGGAGTCTCGTTTAGGACTTTGTCAAATAAGTATTTATTAAATAAATCTGATTTCCCTTTTACTTTAAATCAGCAAATGAATACTAATTATCAATTAAATAAATTAATTAAACAACTTAAATAAAAACAACTTTAATTTATTGCTTCCACCTATGTTCGAACTTTCATGGAGCAAGACTTCACTACAAGAGCCCATTTTCGGCCATCTCTCCCAAAAATGCCCATCCACCTTATTAATTAAATAATTATTTATATATTTAGGGTAATTGTGATAATACCCTCAGTCTTGAAAAATACCATTTTACCCCTAGACCTTCAAAAATTTGTATTTTTCCTTTTAATTCTTTTAAAGACTCATTCGAGTAAATCTTCGTATTCGAGAGCCCTACATGGCTGGACCCAACCTTTCCTAGCTCAACAAACTCCGAAGTTAGTTGGCTTGGCTGTAGAAAGGGTTCCGAGGTCTGATTCTACGTGCATTAATTCATGTGAGCCCTAGTATAATCGTAGGCACTCTAGATACATTAAGCATTACTTATCAAATCCATTTAGGGTTGTTACAGAAATTGTCTGTCAAAATCAAGAACCGCCTCCGTGTCGTGCAGATGCTTCTCTCAATTGGAAATTTCAATTTCTCATCGCGAAGCTGAAACAAGGAGTTCTGCCTCAAAGTACATTATTTAAGTTAAATTTTAAAAGCCTCCGAGTCGCAGACCCACTCTCAAATAATGATTTTTTCAGTATTTTCTTATATTTAGCAATCTAAATCATGTCTAAACATCTAATATCATCCTTATCACAAATCAACAACCTTTTTAATTTCATAATTACATTCAGGTAGAGTGAGAGTTAAAAAGTTCAAGACCCCACAACCAGTCAAATGTTGAACCCGTTGCAGATCAATGTTATTCGAACTTGTTTAGAGAAAGTAAGTAAGAGAAGGGAGAATTAGTCCTATACATGAGTGCTTAGTGATATATTGACGTTGAGTTCAAGTCGTTCATGCCCAGTAACTTTCGACATGGAACTTCACAGTTGAGTCTCTTGAGACGAGTAGTCTTCAAGTTTCGATTGTCTTGAGTTGCCTCCTTCCAAAAGTTCCATTAATTAGGCATGAACCTTATTTTAAGAATTCTTTACAAATGTTTAAACTTTGTTTTAAAACTTAAATTTTGAGTTCATTAAAGAGTAAAGTATAAAGTTTAAGTCTTTTTCTTCAAAAGTATATGAGGACTAGTATTCCCAATGAAGTTCAGAAATGTCACATTTTAGATAAGAGGAAACTGAGATTTCTAAAAAGAGTTTTTGAGCAAGACAAATAGAACATGATTCCAAAAGAGCTTTAAGCTAAGTTTTGAATAATTATCTAATAAAAAAGAAAGAATTTTATTTAAAAACATATTATCAAAGTATATTTTTTGGTTTTGTACGGAGCACACAATATGGGGAATGCGGTTCATATTAAATCAAGTCTCCATAAATTCACTGTTTTAGAAGGGTATAATCAGTTAATACTTTTTAGATGATCCAAAAAGTTAAGCTTTTTAGGCCTCTAGTTAGGTTAGCTTCCTATAACTCTGCCAAGGTATAGGATAATCCTTTGAAGCGTCAGGTAATGTGATATATCAACACTATAGCTCTTAAGTGATGATTGTTGGTTTTAGGAACTGTCATAGTATTACTTACATGATTCATCAAGGAGTTCTTCTTAGTGAAAATAGGGGTATGAGATGTCATTCATGCATTTCACAACTATATTTTAGGAGGGATAACGGTTTGTCTTTTATGATATTTTGACATAAAGTTTAGATCACATTTTAAACAATTTTTGTTTATACTGCACTTGTTTCTTAATTGCTTTATAATTAAGTGAGATCACTTGAGTATCCAGAGTTGAGTTCTTGATTTAAGTATCTTAAGTTGAGTATCTTTCATATATTTGAGTTAAGTATCTTATTCTTGAGTTGAGTGACTTCAAAAAAGGTAAGTATGTTTCATTTTTAACAAGTTCAAGCTTATGTTATTGTTTAGAATTTTCCTTACATACTCGTACATTCTATGTACTGAGCCATTTTGTCAGCATCTTCTCATGATGCAGGCACAGGTCATAAGGATTATTAACAGGTGCTTTGTTGATACATCCAAGAGATCAAGTTAGCTATGGTGAGCCTCCTTGTGTTTGGACGTTTCCATTTACTTTTTGGTTTAGTCATGATTTCGTGGGTGTTTCCCTGACTTCTGTCTTTATCACTTATAAGTTTCCTAGAAAGACATTAGGGTTTCAGAAGTCTTTATTTATTTTATTAATTGTTTTAAAGACTAAATTTGCCTATTTTATGGTTAGTTGAATATATGATTTTTATTATAAGTTGTTCATTTCAGTTAAAGCATTGTAAAGTTCAGTTCTATTGAAATATATTCAATTTTTAAGTTTTTGTATGCTTGAATAAGTTTTTCTTTTTTAGTCAACCAGGATGAGGGTTTGCTTGGGGACAATAATGGTTCTTGAGTACGGGCCTCGCCCAGGGTGTAACTCGGGTCGTGACACTTCAGAAAAGATATTAAGAAAAAAATGATTGAGGGAAACTCCTTATATGTAGATAGCATAATTGTGTATGGTAATCAATTCACTGTATTCGATGCAGGTTCTACTTCCACTGTGAACCGAGTGGAACAATCATATTCTTCTGGGGAATATTACTTGATACATTGTTCTCACACAACGACTGCTTTGAGTTTCAAACATGACGATAAGTATGATATGAACATATTCCTCCTTTATATAAATATGAAACATACCTCCTTGAATACTCTAAATGTATTATTGTTATCTCTTTCGAGTTGGAATAATGAGTTCCAGAAGAATTTCTAAGCGTGAATATTCTCCTACCCGTTGTCAATACAAATCTTGGAAGGTAGACAAGTAAACATGTCAAGGGTTTCGGTGAAAATTTCAAGAGCAAGTGAAAGAACAAATGTTAAATTTGCAAGAGATCCGGACAGAAAAGAATCACATTTATGTATAACAGCAAATCTAAGATAGATTTGACGAATGCTGTTTTTGTAATTTATCTATAGGAGATCTGAAGATACTATTCATTTTGTATACTAACATTTTAGTCAATTTAATGTCAATTAGGCAAAATATGGCATACATTTTTTACACCGTGTACTAATGTCTATTATTGAGCCCATTTGTTGTGTATTATGGTGTGTATTATTAATATATGAAAAGTTATGGTATTTGCAATGCGATGATTTTAATTCATGCATTAGAATGTAATTTTCCCCAAAACATTGATTTGTACATATTTTTCCCAACTAAAATTGTGATATTTCCTCATGAATTTTTAAAGCCCAAAATCAAACAATGCATAATAAATAACCTATGTATAACTAATCAACAGTATAACTAATGCAAGCCTTACATAGATATACACTTTACCAATTGACACCTTAAAGAATTGTGGAAAAACTAGACGTTGACATCGGAAAGTAGCTATTTGTATTTTGTTATTGTTGTAAAACTTTTATAATTCACTATTATCACTATTAGTCAAATATATATATATTTATCATTAAGTCAGTCGATACCTTTTCATGTGATTGGTTTAGATTGTAGTAACAACATATACATTTCTACAATAATAAGGTATATATGTGTTGATATTACAATACAAAAATGATTTATACTTTACTTACTAGAATATGTCTCTTATACGTAGACCATAGATAGTAAAATTTAAAAGTTAAATTTATTAAATAATAATAAATTCTATTATTGAAATATATTAGATTAAAAAAGTCATGTAAAGGTGTATATATACTGGGAGTAGAGATAAATGATTTATGAGAAAGAGTTGTAGTTATACAATCAACTTCTTCAATGTAATGTGTGAGAAAGAAAAAGTATGCTAGGAGAATTTTACTTGTTCAGCCCCAACTCTTTCGAAACATCATGTAAGGGTCCATAAAAAATTAGAGTGGTGATCAATAATGTATATGATTTTGATTGTATAACCAAAACTACTCTTCATTCATAGTTGTGTTTTCTCACACATTACGTTGAAGATGTTCATTGTATAACTACAATTCTTTTCTACATATAATAAATATATAAGAATCATATTCTTGTTCGTGCAGTATAGATGATTTGTTGATTCATGAGATTCATCCGTATATACTTCTTCGTGACGGATGTGTTCAAAGTTCATTGGGTACGATAAATTCCAACCACACATAAAAAGTGTAGGGGATCTGTCTTAGAGATATCTATATATAGATATAAGTATCATTATATGAGAGGTATAAATATATATATCAATATATTATATATTATAAGTGTATAAGCTGTGCCTATGGAACTTCTTGCTTTATTTTACTCTTGGGCTTTTTTAGAATACCAGCAATTAATTTTCTGGTCCATAAGTCAATGACTTGGAACAGTATTTATTCAAATTATACTTCTAAAAACTCTTAAGAAGTACAAGTTGTGGATCTAAACTTTCACCGTATTGCAGAATTGGTAAGGATTCATTCCCTATATTCTGATTCGCAACCCTTAATTTTTTCTTTCTTTTTTGTAGTTCCCTATTTATCTTTAAGTTATTTCCCCTACTTTTCGTAAACAATGTGGTGATGATAAATATAGGGACTGAGATCCTAGTTTAATGTGCAAAAGAAGTGCATTATTTTTTTAAAAAAAATCATAATGGAATCTTCTCAATTATTCCAAGGAATTTTTCTCATCAGTGACTCTTTAAAATCTTCTTCCAAGTACTAAGGCTGACTCCACTATCTCATCATTGACTCTTACCACTGATGACTTCTGCAATGACGGTATATCTTTATACCTATCATTGGCATCGCGAACCTACATTTATTTTGTGTTTTATGTTACGGTAGAGAACATCACACCAAACAAAGGTGATGTAACTAATGAAGGAAAGGTGTCGAATGTAACTCCGAGTAAGTTGTAAATTTAGAGGAAAATTACGCTTAAGCCTCTCGTGAATCTATAAAGGTCGAAGTGGTTGCGAGAGATTGGAGGTATGAAACAAATTTTCCTACCAGTGTATCTCTAGTTATTGTTAATAGATATTTATATTTCATCTGTAACGACCCGCAAGTACACCCTAGAAGTTAGAGCATCCTTGTGTCGCCACACGGAAAATGAGACTTCAAGAAGTCTCAACAAAGCCGCTCATATCATTAATTGCATAATAACGTTCTAAAATGAGTAAGAACTTCTAAAACTTTCTTGCACACGAAGAAACTCTTCCCATGTAATCATTACGCAAGCAGAAGACTTTCATACCAAAAAATTAAACCTTTAAAATATCTCATTGAACCATCTAAATTTTGGAGGTAAAACACACTTGGGACAAGCCATACAAGACATCAAAACTAAAAGGACTAAGACGAAAGGAACATGTGGATAGGTCCTTGAATCGAGAGGACTCATAATACTCAATTCAACCCTTAGACACTAATCCCATCCAACATGTCAAATAAGACTCCAATTCCTGCAACTTAGTCAGAAAGTAATTTGAAGGGGTTCGCACATTAAATCTGCATAAGTATGAAGGCATGCAAAAATCATGAAAAGGGCGACATTTAGTAAATAACATGCTTTTCATGACTTTTAATCAAACATTACTATAAGATAAGAACAACACTTTAAAATCTTAGAACACACATAAGGATCATTATATTCATTTTATGATTTTTTTGAGCAGCCGTATGGTGAACTACTTCATTGTTACAGTGAAGTGCTTAACTTAAATTTAGACACATTCAGCATGTAATCTCTCACTGTAAAAGCTATTCGAAAGACAACCTTAAGTAGACAAAGAGAGACGACCATACAACCTCTCTAGGCACACATATAGATCTTAAGACCACAGATTTAAGAGATACACACCAAGCCACATATTTATTTAGATTTTATTTGATGAGCATGAGATACGCTACAAGGTAATTCTGAAGTCTCACTGAGTGAGTTGTGACAACCGACAGCCATAAAAAATCCCTTACAACAAAACATTTAGGAGCTTCGATTGACTACCTAATATAGAATTTATTCTCACTTAATGCATTAACACATGCATAATATTGAATGGTATCTTAAAAATGCCTACATAAAAGACTTACTTAAGTAAATCAAGAAGATACGTTCATGATTTACCCTTCAGATTACTAAATAATCCTTAATATTACAAAAAAGGCTTAGAAACATGCTACATAATCAACCAGTTTCCCTCATGTAGCGTCATTCTTAAGACTTATCTGGTAAGTACGAAGGAACATTCCTATGCCCCTTCATAACCTAACTCGACAACCCTTAACTACTCTAGAGAAAGTACTTATGTATTTATCTTCCATCTAACGTATTCTCCATACTTTAGTCATCAAGACTCAATCATGACATAAGGACATTCAAGTAATCGTCTCTGGAAAAGACTGGACTCTAACTTAACACCTTCAAAGCCTCTGTGCAATGTCTACGATGAGGTCCCATACCACCATCTAAATCTCATAGAAGCTACCCTTAATTTAGTAGGATCCATATGATATGAATAGGCATAAATGACATAGACCATGGTAGCAAAGCATGAATCCGAAGTTCTAACCTATACGATTCGATGCAGGGTGTTATAGTGCCAAGGGTAGAACTAAAAATTTGACACATACCATGTAGGAATTGGTTAAAGGAATTTAAGGGGGGTGCGGGTGCTTTGTAATCTAGTCTAACCTTTAACTAGAGCTATCCCTTGCCATACTCAATCGTGATGACATTTGTTGTATAGAGTAATTTACAAGTTAAGGGGGGGGCTGGGGGTTTCTATAAAGGGATTCCATACAAGTTATAACCCAAACACATGTACCACTTACTATCAGAGGTCCTCTAGGGATACATTACAATGGTGGACAAGAAGCTCATAATGACTTTCTTAGGATGATATGATGTCGTTCAATTCAATCAAAACTAAGTGCACCATTCCTTTACATGAAGGATACTATTACGACTTTCGACTTAAAAATTCATAACCTTACAACTAGGTTCAAGGTTTCACATAAAGGACCATCTTAACATCATTCAATGACTCATTTAATTCATTCATACAAGACTAAGAAGCTTTAGCATCCTAAGTCAAGACATCTCATATCAACATTCATACATGCATCAAGTAAAGGACATTAGTTTACCACACAAAATACACTAGGACTTCACTTTATCACATATTGCATATCATATTGAAGAAGCACACATGTAAAACCTTTATCACCTTTACATCACCCTATACACTATTATAACATCATAAATATAGCCATCATAAGACTCAATAACAAATTAGGAAAAATCATGCATCAACTCTAAGACTACACAAATAACGACATAGTCATCGTGTAACATGATTATCTAATATCAATAGAACACATACTCTCACATTACTTCACATGTAGATAGATATCATCATACTTCACAAAATTCAACTTCCAAAATCATTATAGTACTTCAAGTAGTGCCGACAAATCCATGATCATCATAATTCATAAAATAACAGCGACAAGGCTACATTTATTGACATAGCACCGCCTCCATAAAAGGACCATACAATCTTCATTGTAATACAAAAGCTACACATAATATTTAGAGAGTTAGGGCAGCATACGACCCATTCCATCACACCACATCAATCCAAAGCTAAATCATCCAATTCAATACCAATACGCCCTCACCAATCGCCCTGAACATCAATTCAATACATAACTATAATACTCAATGAATCTAGGTCAATTCTAATATAGATTTATCAATCTAAGGTCTGAAAAAGTATCTAAAAATATCAAATTTATTATTTTTTCGATTCTCCTTTTCTCAAAGGAGGATTTTTGATTGGGTCAAAGGGATATTAAATGAATGGAATTGGGATATGGATGGGAACCTAGATATCAATTCAATAAAATTATTACATCATGAATAACTCAGAAAACTACACTAGAATTCATACAATTAAGTCAATTGAATCAAATTTATCTAAATTTAAATCGTCTATAAACCAATCATCATATCTATACATAAATAGAAGATCCCATAACATTCATAAAATCTATAAGTGAATTTATTATATCAAAGCATGATCTATAAGCCATGTTGACTCAGAGATATTTGAGAAGGTCAATGGTTCAGAGAATTTCATTTGAAACACATCAATTATACATCAATAATATCATACTTGAGTTTTGAAATCCTTCAATCCAAGAAACCCAAGACTTAGAGTAGAAATTGGACTTTTTCATCTTTTTGAAATCCATTGAAAATTACTTTAAATTTACTCTAAGGGATATAAATCCTTAGATGAATACCTCCCATAAATTTATTAGAATATCCAATGATAATTGAAGAAGAAACTCCATCGAAGATCCACCTTCAAGCTTTATCTTCACATTAAGCTCTTAGGGAAGTTTTTGAAGAAACTTTGGGAGGGAATGGGCTTTTATTTAGGTGCTAGGTGAGGGCGGGTTGGTGAATGGGCTTTAACACCAAAAATAACACTAATATTACAGTGAACCTGCGCGGAAGACAGTCCACTAATGAATTGCGAATCAACGGCCCGTCCCTTGACTAGCAGACCGTCCTGTTAGTCCGTGGTTTGGGACTCAGGGTGGTATTTTTCTTGGCCTCTTCCACGCCTAAGTTTCCAACTAAGGACCTTCACCTACTGGGCGTGAATTGACCCTCTAGGCGTCGATTTCCTCAGTAGGTTAGGCCGGGTTTTTTGATAGCTTGGGCATTCTTTAAGAGTCCTTCCTCTAGGACCCTTGGATGTTCCTTGAGGATGTTTTCCCCGACGTTTACAACCCAAATGTATTTCTATATAAGTTTAGGACCTACCACATCAATTTTATCCAAAAATAACATGTAAAACTCGATGAAATATGCATAGACACACAAGGTTGTTTCAAGGGAAACCTTTTGAACATCATGAACATTCTTGGACGTTTGACCTCCAAACTTCATCAAATTTTACACAGTGTCTATAAACACCATAATAAATCATATAATGACTTCATTAACTCATTAAACACAAAATTAGTCACATAACCACATATGAGGCACAGAGGTGACTTAGTTGTCAAACGCCTTGGTAATCCCTTGATGTTTCACTTCCAAATCACCTAAAACTCACTGCACCAATACTACATTTTTGACAATTTTAGGAGCTTAAACCATCATTACAACAATTTAAGGATCTATCTTCACCTATGTTATTTGAGGGGTGTTATAGAATCGGTGTATGGAGGTCGGGTAAATTCAGGTCAATGAATGCAGTCGATTATTTCATGAGAGCAGGTGGCAGGTACAAGAAGGGAAAAAATAAAATCAGTGGTGATTTTGCTACAGTATTTTAGAAAAAAAGATAGAAGAAGAGTGGCTTGAAAAAAGATACTTCTTTTTATTTTGATTCTGCAACACCGCCATAAAGCATGTGTTGGGTTTTTATTGATAGTTGTGTAGATACTTGGGCACAACCTTGTAATTGTAACATAGTTCCTAGAGACCAAAAAAAGAATGGGATGTTGTTTTCCTATAGTACATCTCATTTGTGGTTGAGGAGTACAAATATCTAGATTATATAGCATGTCAAATTCTAATTAAATTTGGGTCATTTAATTTTTGCATAGAAAAACATAGGCAAAAATATCTACAACTAATTTATGCTCATGATATAATTCTATACTGTCGGCATGTTTTAACTTTTCTTTTTAAGTTTCAATATTAACTAGTGACTTTAAAGAAAAAATAAAATAAAAAGTAATACAAATATTTAATTCTCGAAATATAATGAATTTAACTTCCCAAATGAAATAGGACATTAAAATTATAAAAATGTCAATCACTCGAACTTATTATACACTAGTCTCCTGACACGTGCGTTGCACGTGTATCTCGAATGAAGCATAGTTTCTTTTCTACGAGAAAATATGCTTAGAGAGTTTCAAAGAGAGTTGATCGTCATACAACATCAAACCATATGTGTAAAACACTCACTCTTTTTATGTGTGAATATACCTTTCAATCTATTTTTCGTACGTATTGAAAAAATTAGAAACTTACTGTAACATCTCGCAGTTTAAAATAACTAGGAAGAACTAAGTTATTGGAAAAAGTCATTTTTTGAAAGTATATTAAAGTCGGGAAAAATTGTAAAGTATTTTAGTTGGGTTTTTGGTCAACATCAAATGGACATAACTACTATATTAGGATGATTAATATCTACTTGTATATTTTGAATGCTCTATGAAAAATCTTTTTAATGCCACCAAGTTTCCGTGATTCTGAGTTCGTATGAGTGAGATATTTATACTTTTAAAATAAAAAAATGTCCGCTTTGGATTTTTAAAGGTTTCTTGGGTCTTTTCCATATCCTATCATTTTAGTTCATTTTCGTGAATTAATCAAGGCTTAAAACTGAATTGGTTCAGTTTAGGCTTTTGAGATTTACGATAGGATTTTGGCGAAAGAATTTCAGAGGACAAAAGGAGGAGAAAGAACAAAGCTCGTCGTTCTTGAAGATTTAACTTGTGAATTTCGAATAGGGTTGATCCTAAAGGAGGTATGTTAGTATTTCATAGCGTTGGATTCATTCACTCACACGCGCCTATTATGTTTATTTCAGCGAAGTTCGTTCTCGAAAGTTTAAAGTTAATAAATCTTGATTGGTGTTCTTGAAATTGGCCTTTGTTCTTGAGTTAGGCTGAGATTTAGGAGTTCCTTGAGGTTAAAATGTTGTTTCCTTGAGTTGTTTGAGTTAGATTCTTGTGTATATATATTGAGTATCTCAATATAAATCGTTTTAGAAAGAGATCCGGATTTAGGTAAATTGGGGATAGAAAATGAAGAAGGAACAAGTCGACAGAAACTGGGTTCTAGGTCAGACATGTTTTTCAAAAGCATAATTTTCCCTTCACATTGAAGCTAGGTCACAGACCACTCTACCTCAATAATTCTTTCGCACGCCAAACTTTAAATACAAACACTGCGTGTCACGGACCTAAGTTTCCTTCTTCATAGTGATTTTTTGATCATTTCTCATGTGTAGCAAACTAAAATCATTCCTAAACATCATGAGATATTTCCTATCACAAATCACAGTCCTTGATTCTATAATTAATTTCAAGAAAAGTTAAGAGTCAAGTCATGAGAGGTTAAGAATCAAGTAAAGAAAGAGTCAAGTTAAGACATGGTGATAAGTTTTCTCCAAAATTTCATTACATTGTTTAACTTGTTTTAAGACTGTATTTTGGTAAGTACAAATAAACTTTGAAGTGCATTTCTTTGAAAGAGTATATGGGGAATATATATTCCCAAAGATTAAATGTTTACACATTTAAATAAGAAAATTAAACTGAGATTTCCCAAAGAGACTATAAGCCAGCTTTGAGTATAAGGTAAGAGTAAACTTCATTCTTCAAAGATTATAAGGCAACTAAGTATTCCCAAAGAGTTTAAAAATGTTTACGACATTTTTTTTTTTTTGAGCAATAAATGGAACTGGGATTTTCAAGGATCTTAAGTTAATGTTTTTGCTAGTTTTCAAACCAAAGAAAGAGTTTTGCTTTTAAAAAGACATGAGTTAAAGTATATTTTGCAAGAAGTATTGAGCACCGATATAGGGGCGGCTTGAGTTCAGATAACTCATGTCTCCATAAACCATGCAATCATCATGGATAGTAAAGGATCGTACTTTTTAGTGGACTTCTTAAGATTCTTTTATCATAGACTAGTGTATCCACTAAGTGAAGCATTCTATATGACGTCAAAGTATAGGAAAGTTCTGGCAGTGCGGGAAAGACATTGTATCACCACATAGACTCATAATGGTAGTTGTTGGTTAGAAAAACATTCAGAGAAACTATATAAGTTTATTATATATGTAAAGTTGAGGTTGTGATTGCATTTTCTTAACGAACTAAGTTGCTTTTAGTTTTTTATAAAGCTTTCCATATTTTGCATATTTTTCATTGATTTATTTTGAGTTAAGTTATTCAAGAGTTGAAAAAAGCCAAGGTAAGTGTTTCTTTGAGATTCTTTTCAAGCATATGTTGTGTTTAGCATTCAAACTCGCACACTCGTACATCCAATGTACTGATGATACTTGGACTACATCATCTTATAATGTAGAACCAGGATCAGTATCCAATGCATTATTGATCAGGTTGGGCACCGATAATGAATTGGTGAGCCTCCTTGATTTCTAGAGAGATATTTTTTCATTTACTTACGTCACTCTCTAATTTTTATGATGATCAAGGACTTGGATTCACATCCATCTCAGTTTTTAGAGGCTTTATAGATAGAGACTTAGCAAAAATTTGTCTTTTCATTTTTATTTGCTTTGTATTAACATTGGATTTGTCATTTTGCCTAACTTGAATGTTTTATCTTTCAAAATGTTCTAAGTTATCTTTTAATCAGTTGAGTAAGTGCAATTTAAATACATGTATTGTTGTTTTATGTCTTCCTTAGTAAGTAAGCTAGGCCAATCGTTTTCTGGGAACTAGCAATGGTCATTTAATGCTAGTAAGGTTGGGGGTGTAGATTCGGGATGTGACAAACTTGGTATTAGATTCCAGAGTTTAAGAACTTATAATTCCATGTATATAGAGTCCTTATTATCGGTGTAAATCGCGCCACATCCATAATTAGGAGGCTGCAAAATTTAGGAAATTCCTTCACTTCTTTTATACTCATTTCGTGCATTAGAGTTTTATCTCTAGAAAGCTTCTTTCTTACTCGTTTTTACGCTTAACCAATTGTGACTTGTGTTGTTTTCTAGAGTACCATAATGAGGAACTTTTTTCCCCATTATCTAAGAGAAGAAAAGACTATGGTGGTGATATCAGGAAAAGATTACTCTGTTCATTGTTGGGGTGTGTCTTTTCCCAAGTAAGAAAGGCAAGGCAACAATGTTGCTAGGTGACATGAATATATCTAGGTTGATGGTCTATGTGCATAAGGTTGAGGAATATAAGATTAGGGATAAGGAGGAATTAAAAAATAAGACTATAATATAGGGAATGTTTTCGGACAGTAAAAAGGTAATGTGAATGGTGCATCCTTCCATTAAAAGCAAAAAGAACTTGCTCCATCATTTTCTAGGGCACCTGCATCTATAAAAAAAAAGGTGAATATAATGGTCAAAATTCCCATAACATTACAACTATACCTGCACAATGTCAGGGTAGTGTGGAACAATAAGGTAATAGGACTCTTGCATATGCTAGGTGTGGTAGAACTCGCCCAAGTAAGTGTCGTGATTACCAGACAGGTTTCTTAAAGTGTGGAAAAGAGGTGAATTCATGAAAGAGTGCCCAAAGAAAGGGAAAGGTAGTGGAAATTAGGGCAACATAGCCAATCTTCATTAGTTGCTCCACCATACAGGGTTGAAACTAGAGGAGCTACATTTGTTACTGGAGAAGGAGCAACCGGTTTTATGTGATCACTAGTGTCCAAGAGCAAGACAACTCTCAAGTTGTTGTCACTGGTTTGATCAAAGTCTTTACTTTTGATGTATATGATTAGCTAGACCCATGAGGTAGTTTGTATTTTGTAACCCTTATGGTCCAAATCATTTTGATGTTATTCTTGAGAAACTCTATAAACCCTTTTGTGTTTCTACCTCCTGGTTAGGATTCCTTTCAAGCTGATACTAGATCGTGTTATGATGTCATTTTTCCCTCAATCAACAGAGACGCACCATGGCTGAATTTAATTGAGTTAAATCATGTATATTTTTGATGTCATTCAGGCATGATGGCTTCATGACTGTTTATAATGCTAAAAGATGTAGGGAATTGAGTATGAAAGTTTCCAATTCCTAATGATCCACTCATAGAGTTGAAAAGTAATTCAGCAATGCCTAAGGGTCATTTCATTTCTAACTTAAGGCAAGAAGGTTTTAAGATTTCTGTCCAATTCATTTTAGTCTAGTTACATAATCAAGTACGAGAACCTTCATTCAGTGAATGTGTTTAACCATGTAAAAGAGTTTCCACTCAGAGTCCCTCCTAAGAGAGAGATAGACTACAACGTACATATTCTTCCAAATACTCGTCTTATATCTATTCATCCACATAAAATAGCCCCAGTTTAGATGAAAGAGATTAAAGAGAAGTTGAAAGATCTCGTAGATAAAGGTTTTATTTGACCAAATGTCTCACCTTGAGGGAATCCGATCGTATTTTGTGAGATAAGAGGTTTCCCTTGGAAATGTACTCAATAATCCATCATTGAACAAGGTTCACAAGAATATCCTCGTTCAAGAATTTGATTGATCGTCTCCATCAGCTCAGGTGTGTTCTTTTTTTTAGGAAATACACCTCATATCTTGCTACCATCAATTTAAAATAAGGGAATGCAATATTCCCAAGAAAATAGTCAGGACCCCTTATGGTCACTTTGAGTTTCTAGTCTTGTAATTTTGTTTAACCAATGCACATGCACATTTGATGGACATCATGAATAATATTTTTAAACTTTATGTACATATTTTTGTTATTATCTTCATGGATTATACTAATCTTTTTAGGAATAATGAAGATCATGCTAGTTATCGCAGAATTGTTCTTTAAACTTTGAAATATAAAAAATAATATACTAAGTTCTCTAAATGTGAGTTTTGCTTAAATATATGGTGTTCTTGGGCTACACATTTTCCGGTGATGGGTGTAGAGTCGATAATTGACTTATAACTACATACCCAACTGATATTAAGCATTTCTTGATTTTTTCTAACTATTATAGAAGGTTCGTAGAGGGATTCTCATCTATTTCATCCCTTTTTACTAAGTTAACTCAAAAGTGAAGTTTCAATGGTCTTAAGCTTGTGAAAATATCTTTCAGGATTTTGAAGAGGTTGACTACTACCTTGGTTTTGACCTTCCGTCGATGTACTCAAGGTTTTGTGGTGTATTATGATGCATCTAGAGTTCGTTTGGATTGCGTATTAATGCAAAATGTCAATATTATAACTTATGCCTGCAGACAATGAAAATTTCATTAGAGGAATTACCCAATCCATGATATAAAGTTGGCTGATGTAGTTTTTGCATTGAGAATACGACACCATTATCTTTATGGTGTACATATGGATGTGTTCACCGATCATAAGAGTGTTTAGTATATGTTTACCTAAAAAGAGTTGAATCTACGACAAAGAAGGTGGTTAGAATTACTCAAGGAATATGACCAGGGTATTCTTTAACACCAAGGTAAGGATAATGTTGTTGATGATGCCTTGAGCAGGTTTTCTATGGGTAGTACTACTCATTTTGAGGAAGGTAAGAAAGAGTTAGAATAAGAGGTGCATAGACTTGCACAACTAGAGTTCGACTAATGGATTCAAAAGAAGGAGTAGTAGTAGTGATAAATGGGGATGTATTCTCATTTCTGTCAGAAGTGAAAGAAAATCAAGACGAAGATCCCGCTTTAACTTCAATGAGCAAATTTTTTCATAAGCAAAAAAGTATACTTTTAACTAGGGGGAGATAGTGTTTGTTGAGGTCTCAAAGGATAGTGTGATTTATTTCAAGGGTAATTGAGACGATTACCTACCCCTCATTGAGTTGCTTACAATAATACTTACCACTCTAGAGTATAAACAACTCTTTATGAAGTCTATATACGAAAATATACAGATCTCCTATTGGATGGTTTGAAGTTAGTGAAGTTGGGTTGATAGGACCAGAATTAGTTCATGAGACTATATATAAGGTGAAAGTGGTTCAAGAGAGGTTCAAAAGGATGCAAAGTCGTTAGAAATCCTACACTAATATTACGAGAATGGAGTTATAGTTTGAAGTTGATGATTGAGATTACTTGAAAGTTTCACCCATGAAGGGTGTTATTAGATTTGGTAAAAAAGGGAATTTAGTCCCTAATATTTTGGACCCTTACATAGTATAGAAAAGGGTATGCAGTGTATTTTATGAGTTAGAGCTACCATAGGAGTTAATAACAGTTCATTTAGTATTTTGCATCTCCATGTTAAATAATTGCATGGGCGATCCTTCATTGGTCATACCTACTGAGGATATTCGTATCTATGATAGCTTATCTTATGAGGAGATTCCTATTTAGAATTTAGACCGCAAAGTTCTCAAGTTGAGAACAAAAGAGGTAACATCAGTCAAAGTTTTGTGGAGAAATCAGTTTGCAAAGAAGCTACTTGAAAAGCTAAAGAGAATATGAAGAAGAAAACCCAAAATCTCTTATCTCTTCGAATCCGGAGAAGTCTGATTAAGGTACAAAATCCTTTTTCTTTTGAAATTTTATTTATGAGTTAGCATGTTTACTTTACATGATCTTGTTGAACTGTTTTGATATGGATGTCCATGTTTTACACACCCTTATTAGCCAGTAAGAGTAATCTCATTCTAGGACGAAATGGTCCCCAGGGGGATATATTGTAACATCTCACAATTTTAAATAACTAGAAAGTATATGAAAGAAATTCTAGAAAATTGTGAAGTATGTTAGTTGGGTTTTCGGTAAACATCAAACAAACAAAAATCCAAGATTAGGATGATTTAGGTGTACTTCCAAGTATGTTGGAAAAAGCTCTTGGAATAATCTTTCAAACGCCGCCAAGTTTTCATGATTTTGAGCTCTTATGAGGGAGATATTACCTTTGGAAGTTGGACTATTCAAATAAGGAAGTGTTCAATACAAATTTTTAAAGGGTTCTTTGGTCTTTCCATACCCTATTATTTTAATTCGTTTTTATTAATTAAATAAGGGTCAAAACCGAATTGTTTCAGTTTAGACAATTGGAGATTTACACTAGGGTTTTAGAGAAGTAACACAAGAGGAGAAAAACAGGTTAAGGAACAAAGTTTTTGTACTTGAAGTTTTAGCTTTTAGATTTCGACAAGGGTTTAACCCTAAAGAGGTACGTGAGTCTTTCATAGCATTGGGTGAATTCACCGATACGCCAATCATGTTTATTTCAGCACTGTGTAGTCTAGAAAGTTGAAAGTTGATAAATATTGAATGATATTCTTCAAATTGGCCATAGTTATTGCGCTATGATAAGATTGAGGAGTTCCTTGAGGTTTAAATGTTTTGTCCTTTAGTTGTGAGTTTGATTCTTCTGTATGCCTTCTGTGTATTGAATCTAAAGGTAGTTTGAGAAAAAGAACCTAGTTTATGCGTATTGGGGTTAGAAAACGAATATGGAATAAGTCGGGCAGAAACTAGGAGAAACTAGGTACAAGGTCCGTGTTCCTTAGAAGTGTAACTTTCCCTTTGCATCAAAGCGAGGTCATCAACCTCCTCTTCCCTCAATGTTTTTTTTTTCTTCACAAAATTTTAAATACGACAGCTCGCATGAGATATTTGCCTATGGTTGTGATTTCTTCATGATTTCTCATGTTTACCTAATAAAAATCATTCCTCAACATCATGAGATACTTTGTATCACAAATCACATCCTTGAATACATTATTTAATTTAAGGAAAATTAAGAGTCAAGTCGAGATAGATTTATAGTCAAGTCAAGAAAGTTAAGATTCAAGTCAAGAGAAGTGAAGAGTCAAGTTAAGAGAAGTTCATTATGTTTTCCATAATTCTTTTAAAGTGTTTTTACTTTTCTTTAAGACTTCGCTTTTGAGTTGAGTAAAGAGTAAAGATTGAAGTGTATTTGTTCAAAAGAGTATATCAGGACTATGTATTCCCAAAGTTTAAATGTTTTCACACTTAAAAAAAGAAAAGAAAACTCAGATTTCCAAACGATCCTTTGATATAGTTTTCTGTAAAGAGTATGAGTATTGTTCATTCTTAAAAGATTGTTGAGGAACTAAGTATTCCCAAAGAGTTAAATTGTTTTCACATATGAGAAAGAAAGAAAACTACGATTTCCAAGATATATTTTAATTTATGTTTTTGAGTTATCTTCTCAACCAATAGAATGTGTTTTGTTTTTACAGACATATGAGCTAATGCATATTTTGGGAGTAGTATTGAGCATCGACATGGGGGAAACCTTGATCTAAAATGACTCACATTATCATAAACCATGTAGCCATAATGGGTAGTAAAGGATCATAATTTTTATACTTCTCCTTTAGATGTTTTTAGCATACACAAGTGAATCCATTAAGTTAACCTTTCTATACGACAGCAAAGTATATGACAATTTTGGAAGCATGGGCAAGACATTGTATCACCACTTAGGCTCATAGTGGTGGTTTTTGGTTAGAGAAAATCCCATAGAAATTATGTTAGTTTATTGTATAAGTAAATTTATTTTTTTTGCATTTTCTTTAGCGAAGTAATGTGCTTATACTATTTTATAAAGAATTCTATATATTGCATGTGTTCCATTGTTTTATTTTGAGTGAAGCATTAGTTGATACGATCCAAGGTAAGTGTTTCTTTAAGATTTATTTCAAGTCTATATTAGGTGAAGCACTCCAACTCGCATACTCGTAGGTTCAATGAACTAATGGACGATGTAGATGCAGGTAACAAGGATCAACATCTGGTGCATCGTTGATCAAGTTTAGCACTCAGAGTCAGTTGGCGAGCCTTCTTGCTTTCCAGAGAGCTTCTTTTTCATTTACTTCAATAGTTTTCAGTTGTTAGGATGATCAGGGGTCTTGTCCCGACATTCATCTCAGTTATTAGATTCTTCATAGATAGACAATTAGCATCCAATTTTCTTTACATTGATATACTATGCATTAATATTTGAGTTGCCATTTTGGCTAAGCTAAATATTTTATCTATAAAAATATTCTAAGTTATCTTTTAAATAGTTGAGTAAGTGTATTTTAAATCATTTTATTAATGTTTTAAGTTTCCAGTGAGTAAACAATCCAAGCTAATGGTTCGCTTGGGACCAACAATAGTCTACTGAGTGTAAGTATCTCCCATGGTGTAGGCTCAGGGCGTGACAGTTATCATTCAAAAGAAGTTAGAAAATTAAACGGAAAAATCTAGACTGAATAAGATTGTTCATGAAAATAAGAAGACACTTTTGTACCCACTTAACAATGGGAAGTCTTAATGCAAATGACTATATTGATATTTTTATATATTAACAGTCGTTGAAGATTTATTCGGTAAAACTTTTTATATAGTCCTCAACTTACAATTACTTATTTTACATTACTCCTTTCACTCCTCATAATTAGAAAAAATACGTTACAAATTCTATATATAATTGAAACCTTTATAATGTTCAGCCTACCATCAAAAGAAAGAAAACAGTTGAGTATACTGGCAAAAGAATAAATATTCCGTTTGTTTTCATCAAGCACTATTAGTTAAGTAGGATTGCTGAAGTTTTCAGTTTAGCCTTCATTATGTATTAAAATAAGTAAGATTTAATTTATATTCAGATTTATTATAGGGGCAAAATAGTAATCGAATTTTAAACTTTGAAGGTTCCTAATTTTACTAATATATGACGTTTATTTTCAGCTACTAAATTGTATTTTTTTCAAAAACTCAAATATATTTAAAATTGTTTTTATTTATTTGTTATTTAATTAATGTTATTAAATTTTGACTAACTTGCACACTTATTTGACTTGTTTTATTGCTGCTCTACATGAGTGTAACATCTCGCAACTAGAAAGAACTTGAAAGGAGTTTAAGATATGGAAATACATATTTTTAGAAAGTATAAGGAAATCTGGAAATTTTTAAGTAAGTTAAAAGTGAATTTTTGGTCAACTTCAAACAACCATAACTCCTAGATTTGGATGATTTAGGTATGATTCCAGAGGTGGTGGGAAAGCCCTTGGAATGATCTTTCAAGCACCGCCGACTTTGTGTGACTCCAAGTTCATAAGAGTGAGTTATTCTGTTTGGAAGTTGGGTTGTTGGATTAAGGAAAGTCCAAACAAAGATTCTTAAGGGATAGTTCAGTCTTTTCCTTACCCTATTAAGTTAATTCGTTTTTAATAATTATGTTAGGGGTCTAACTTGAACTAGATCAGTTCACACTTTTATCAAAAGAATTAGGGCTTTAAGAGAAGAGGATAAAAGTTGTGAAAGGCGAAGGGCGTTCAAGATTCGCCAAGATTGTAAAGCATGTTTTATTCAGCGTAATCTAGTTTTAACATGATTTTATTCAGGTGCACCCCATTTTCGCATGAACGCCTGGGAAGGCGCACCTATAGTGCGCCCAAATGGAGCCTTTGAACTTTGGGGCGAGCATGGCACGCCTTTGATGGGCCTACATAAATGTTTTTCATCCAGTTAACGTAATTTAGTCCATTTAAGTCATTCTAAACTGTTTCAACACTTCCAATAATTCTAACTACTCTAAATGACTTCTAAATATATAGAAATCATCCTGAAACACGAATTACAACCTTGAATCCATAACTTCAAATCCAACGAAAGTTAAGAGCCAAGTCTAGAAAGTACTTAGTGTCTTTTCAAGAAGTTCTTTGAAAATGTTTTTAACTTTGTTTTAATACTTAATGATCAACTTGAGTGAAGAGTAAATGAGAAGAAGTTCATTTCAAGTGTCATCAACCTTTTACATACATTTTACCTTCATTTTTAGACTTAAGTTTTCAATAAAGAGTAAAGTGATGAATTTTCTCTAAAGAAGTACATGAGGACTTAGTATTCTAGAGACGTATAAAATGTTTTCATATTTTAATAATAACGGAAACTAAGATTTCCAAAGAGCCTTTGGTCTAGTTTTCATAAAAGAGTAAAAAACTTTCTAAATGAAGCAAGCAAGGAAATTGAGATTTTCAAGGTAGCTTTTTCCTCATTATTGAATATTACTAACTATCTCAAATAAAAATCATAAATTATTGAAATTCTTACTTCTGCTTATTTTATTAAAAGTATAAAATTGAATATATATGAGACAAAACCCAATAGATCCATGGGACTTACGCCCTGTGTCTCGCGGCATGTGCCTCACCTTGTACTGCCTCGCCTCACGCCCCAACCTTTTAAAACACTACTATTATCTATTGAAAGTTCTTGCAGTAGCTAGCTCCAGTGGTACGAATTTTTGTTTAAAACCTCCAATCACTTGTAACCACTTCGACCTATCTAGATTCACCCGACATATAGGCGTAATCTTCCTATGAATCAACAACTTACTAATAGTTACATCGGACACCTCTCGTTCAATAGATATGTCACTTTTTTCTGTTTGGGTGGTCTCTACCCTAAGATCCGATTCAACATAAATGTAGGTTTTCGACGGCAACAATTGGTCCGAAGGTATTCCATCATTGTAGAAATCATTAATAGTAAAAGTTATATATAAGATGGAGGAGATATCCAACTCGGCCTTAGTCATCGGACAAAGCTTTGAAATACTCAATGTGGATAAAAAGTTCATGATTTTGAAAAAACTGATAATGGTCTTTTTTTCTCCATTATTCAAGGACTTTTTTCTCCACATTGACTCATTCAAAGATTCCTGTAATGACTAAGGTCGATGCCGTTGTCTCTTTCATCCCATCGACAATTCCTACCATTGATGACCTCTACAATGATGGTATACCTTCAAGCCCGTTGTTTCCACTAGGAAACGACTTAATGTTGTTGAATTATATTTTAAGGTAACCTCCACACACACACAAGGTATGTACCAATGAAAGAAAGTTATGATGTACACAGAGTCAAGTTGTTCATATCAGAGAAAGATTACAGCTATGTGTCGGGTGAATGTAGTTTTGCCGAAAAGGAGAGAATCAGAGGTTTGAAAGAAAAGTTTGTACCGCTAGAGCCACTGCAGTGAAAAAATATAGATACTATTTTGAACCAGTTGTCCTGGTATGTAAATCATTTAAATATGAGGAGGGTCCTTTGCTGGAAATAGCGCAAACCTCAAAGAGGAATTTTTTACTTTTAAACTTGATGCTTGCTACACCATGTGAGGGCAAAAAAAAGAGTTGCTCGAAATAGGAAAAAATAATGTTAATTAATTGCCTCGGTTAGTGCATTAACTAGTAAAAATAAGTTGTTTTACTTTCTCCTGCATTTTAGCCACCTTTAGTAATTGAACGTAGTTACTATTTGTAGCAGTTAGTTGTTACTTTAAGTAGTTTATTCAACCTAGGAACATGTGCAAGTAACTGCTGAAATATATGTTATAGTCATTATTCATAACTTAGTGAAGGAAATCTCATTCGAGAATGAATGTTTTCAATTGAGAGATATTGTAACATGGTAACTTGTAATAACTAAAAGTAAGCCAAGATACTAAAAATATTCACTTTTGGAAAGAAAGGAGAAATCTGGAATTTTTCTATGTTTAAGAAGTAAGTTTTGGTCATTTTCAATTGGCCATAATTTCTAGTTTATGAAGAAGAGTTAAGAGGATTACATTGTTGGAAATCCCTTGAAAATATATTTCCAACGCTACCTGGTTTGTGTATTTTGGATATCGGTTGAGGGAGATATGACTATCAGAAGTTGGGTTATCGAAGTGAGGATAGTCCAATTCCCGATTTAAGGGAAAATTGTCTTTTCACCCAATTATTTCTTAATTATTTTAAAGGATTTAATCGCGGTAAAAATAAGCCTTAAGTCAATTTTGGGGAAAAAAATCAAGATTAGTTCTTGGGATAAAAGAAAAGAGAGGAAGAGAAGGGAGACAAATAAATGTTTCTGGAAGGATTTTTGACTGAAATTCGTTGGGGTGATCCCTATTAAAGTATGTGAGATCTTTTGTGTTTTGTTATTTAACCCCGCACACCATATTGATTCAATTTAGCAAATCTATTAGTTGATTCCATATTAAAGGTTGATGTGCTTGAAGAAAAATATTGAATTCTTGTTGATTGAAATGTTGGGTGCCTATTGTGGGTTGTTTATTGTTTTTCAGGGTTTTTCTTTAGTTCAACTCAGTAGGTATTTATGGTACCAATAGTTCCAAGTCTTTGGTTAAAGAATTAGGGAGATTTGAAGGTTTTAGAGATGGAAAAATGAGATTGAAAAATCTGTTAGATGCACATAGGTAGGTCAAGCACGTCGCTCTTACAGTGCGCCAGAAACTGGGCTCTGATACTGAGGCTTGTGTAGCGCGCCACCGGTCCACCAGAATCTGGCCGTAGAGGATTGAGGGTGGCGCGGCATACGTGAATCTGCATTTTTCACTTAGTTGTCGTAGTTTATCCCTTTTAATTCGTTCTAAGGTATATCAACACCTACCAATAAATCTAATTACTTCAAATGGTTTCTGAACACCTAGAAATCACAAAGAACACAAATCATAACCTTGAATCCATAGTCCAATTCAACGAAGGTTAAGATGAAAGTCTAAGAAGTCATAATTAAGTCTAAAGTTAAGAAGTAAGTCAAAACAAAGTTCATAAAGGTTTTCAAGAGTCCTTGTTAAACGATTATAAGTTTGTTTTAAGGATCCAGATTCAAGTTGAATTGAGATTAAAAGTTGAAGCCTTTTCTTCAAACAAATATAAGGGACTAAGTACTCCCTAAGAGTTGATTAAGACTCAAGTTTTAAAATTAAGCAAAGAATAGAAAGTTGAAGGTAAAGATTTCCAAATGAGTTTGAAAGGGGACATTGATCCCAAGAGATATTTTTAAAGCTAAAGTGTTGAGAAAATTATCTTAACCCAAAGAAAGGAAGTTATATTATAAACATGAGCTAAAGTATATATGGGGAGTGGTATTGAGCACGCGATGTGGGGATAATATTTGATATAACAATGTCCCAATGTAAACCCAGATAGACCTTCATGGGTATTAACGGGCATACTTTTTAGATTATCCACATCATTAGCTAGTGGATCAACTAAGTTAAGGAAGTTCACATCATTGAGTGGAAAGTATAGGAAAATCCTGAAGTGTCGCAAGATGGTTGTATCAACCACTTTAGAAATCATTTATGGTTGTTGTCGGTTAGAGATTTTCCCATAGAAAATTTATTAAATTTCATATATATGTAAAGTTGAGTTTATTGTTGCATAATCTTTAACGAACTGACTGTTTTACAAGCCTTATATATACATGGCATATGTCCTTATTGCTTTATATAAAATTTAATGTTTCATGATTTGAGTAGAGCCAAGGTAACTGTTTCTTCTAACACTTTTTGA
Source organism: Solanum habrochaites (assembly GCA_027704765.1). Taxonomy (NCBI): domain Eukaryota; kingdom Viridiplantae; phylum Streptophyta; class Magnoliopsida; order Solanales; family Solanaceae; genus Solanum; species Solanum habrochaites. Next base: position 22,410,391 of record JAKWJA010002497.1, read on the forward strand.
GCTTAACATATTGTTGATCAATTAAACTCGCATACTCGTAAATTAATTGTAATGATGCCCTTTGGACTGCATCGTCTTATGATGCAGACGCAGGTAACCGGTATTAGCACCCAGCGCCTCATTGATCTTTTTGAGCATTTAAAGTCAATAGTTAGACTCCTTGCATTCCAGATGTCTCTTTTATTTCTTTCTAGTCTTTTCATTCATAAAATGTTGTGGGGTTTGTCCCATCATTTATCTTAGCAGTATGGAGGCTTCATTGGATAAATATTTTAGTTTTGAGTCTCTCTTTATTTACAAATATTGTATTATGAGACTTAAATGCCATTTTTTCCTAGATATTGTAATTCTAGTTACCTTATGAGAATGTCTTCTTATATTGAGTTACATATTCCGCTAAGTTAAGTATGTCAGGTCATGGTCCGCTCAAGACCAGCAATACTCATTAGATGTCGGCCACGTCCAGGGTGTAGGCTCACGGCATGAAAAATTTGGTATCAAAGCATAGAGTTCAAGAGTCCTAGGTAGTCTATGAAGTCTTTTATATAGAGATTTGTTCATCAATGGGAAGTGTGTCACATCTATGATTAAGAGGCTGTGACATTTAGGAAATTCTTCACTTCTTTCATATTCCTTTTTGTGCGTTAGAGTTTATCTCTAAAAAGTTTCTCTCTAATGCTTGCTTGTGCGTATTTGAGATCATCATGCCTCCATGAAGTGCATCAATAGGTCATCCTGCCAGAAGGAATGTTGAGGAAGCAGAGGTACCTAATGCACCGAATGTGCAACCCTTAGGAGAAGTAACAAATGTTGAGTTCCCCGAGGCTATCCGGATGCTAAGCCAAGTGGTGATAAATAAGTCGGTAAACAAAGGGGAACTTGACAAGAAGAGGGTAACTCATTGATGGTTCATGAATTTGTGAGAATGAATCCTCCAAGTTTTACCGATTCAAGCACTACTAAGGATCCGAAGAATTTTACTAAGGAGCTAAAGAAGGTTTTTTGATGTAATGCATGTTTTTGATGCTATAAGGGTTGAGCTAAGTGCATATCAATAGAAAAATGTAGCTAGGATTTAGTTGTATTAGTGGAAGGATAGCAGAAATGAGGATGCACCACGTCTGATTCGGGTTTGCTTTGAAGAAGCCTTCTTAGGGCATTTATTTCCCCAAGAACTGAAAGAAGCGAAAGTACAAGAGTTCCCCCCATTGAAATAGGACTCCTTGATTGTACATGAATATGGGTTGAAGTTCACCCAAATGTCCAGCTATGAAGCTTAGAAGGTTAAGGACATGATGAGCATAATGAGTTTGTTTGTCGCTTGTTTGGGTCTTGCTTCAAGCAAAGAGGGCAGAGCTGCAATGTTGATAGGAGACATGGATATATTAAGGTTAATGGCTTATGTGCAACAAGTTTTAAGGGAGAAGCTGAGGGACAGAGAGGTGTATAGGAACAAGAAGTCTAAGACATCAGTAAGTTTAGGCAGCATAAGGATTGTTTGAGTCGGCCACAGTTCCATACACAAAAGGGCCCTGCACTATAATCTACTAGTGCTCCTGCACCTAGAAACAAAGGTGAGAATTGTGGATAGAATTGGTAAATATTAAAGGCTAGACCACCACAGTATGAAGGAAGTGTGGCACAAGGAGGATGTTTGGCTAATGCATGTGCTAAGTGTGGTAGAGCCTACCCAGGTTGCTTCAAATATGGTCAGGAGGGTCACATCAGCGAGTGCCCTAAGAAAAGGCAAGATAGTCGAAATTTGGGTAACAAGAACCACTCTTCATCAGTTGTTCCACTAAACATGGCTGCGCCTAAAAGATCCACTTCTGTTACTGGCTAAGGGATCAACTACCTTTATGCAATTACTATCCGCCAAGAGCAATAGAACTCTCTAGATGTTGTCACAGGCATGATCAAAGTCTTTACTTTTGATAATTATGTTTTGCTAGACCCAGGATCAAGTTTATGTTTTATAACTCCTTATGTTGCAAAAAAGATTGAGGTTCTTCCTGATGAACTTTTTGAACCATTCTGTGTTTCTACACTTTTTGGAATGTATATTATAATGGAAAGTGTCTATCATGATTATCCTATTTCTATCAATAACAAGAACACCATGACTAACCTAGTAGAGTTAGACGTGGTAGATTTTGATGTCTTTCTAGCTATGGATAGGCTCCGTGCCTGTTATTCGTCAATAGATTGTATAAATTGACTTGTCAATTTTATAATTTCTAATGAGATAGTCGTAGAGTGGAGTAGTAATACAACAGTGCCTGAGAATCGTTGCATTTCGTATCTTAAGGTGATAAAGTAGGTTTCATAGGGATGTGTCTATCACTTAGTCTGAATTAATGACTCAATTTCTTAGGTATCTTCCATTTAGTCAATTATTATAGTAAAGGAGTTTCCTGATGTTTTTTCAGATGGTCTACAAAGAGTCCCTCTTGAGAGAGAAATAGACTTCGTCATAGCCATCATTCCTTATGCTCATCCTATATCTATTCTTCATACAATGGCACCAGTGAAGTTAAAAGAGTTGAAACATCTATTAGAAAGGTTTCGCTTGATATATTGTCTCACCTTAGGGCACTCTAATCTATTAGATAAAGGTTTCACTTGATATATTGTCTCACCCTAGGGCACTCTAGTCTTGTTTGGGAGAAAGAAAGATCGTTCTCTTAGAATGTGTCTAAACTACTGCTAATTGAATAAGGTTACCATAAAAAATAAATATCCTCTCCCAAGGATAGATTATCTTTCCGATCAACTTCAGCGTACCACCTGTTTCTCAAAAATTCATCTCAGATATGTCTACCATTAGGTAAGAAATAGGGAATATCACATTCCAAAGACAATGTTTAGAACCATATATGGGAATTATGAGTTTTTGGTTATGTATTTTGGGGTGAGAAATGCACCATCATCGTTTATGGTTCTCATGAACAGAGTCCTCAAACCTTATTTAGATATGTTTGTTATCATCTTCATTGATTAAATACTAATCTATTCAAGAAATGAAGAAGATCATTCTAGTCGTGTTAAGATAATCCTTCAAACAATGAAAGATAAGAAGACATATGTCAATTTCTCCAAGTGTGTGTTTTAGCTTATGTTGTTGAATTCTTGGGCCACTTAGTTTCTGGCGATGGGATTAGAGTTGACACCGAAAATATAGAATTAGTTCAGAGTTGGCCTAGACCCACGTCCCAAACTTCAATGAGGATTTTATTCAGTTAGGATGGCTTCATAAAAGGTTTGTTGAGGGGTTTTCATTTCCTTTTACAAAGTTGACTTAGAAGGCAGTTAAGTTCCAATAGTTTGAAGCTAGTGAGAAAAGTTTTCAGGAATTGAAGAATAGGTTGACTACTACCCCAGTGTTGACCTTACTAAAATGTGCTCAAGGTTTTGTGGTGTACTGTGATACATTGAACCAAAGAGATATTTTTAAATATCAAGTGTCGAGCAAATTATCTCAACCCAGAGAAAGGAAGTTATTTTAAAAGAATGAGCTAAAGTTTATTTTTGGACTAGTATTGAGCACCGATGTGAAGATAATAATTCATACTAACTTAAGTCTCCATGTAAACAATGTAGACATCATAGGTATTAACGGGTAAAACTTTTAATATGATTAAAATTATTTAAGCTAGTAGATCTACTAAGTTAAGGAATTCTATACAATGACAAAGTATTGGACAGTTCTGGCAGCGTGGGCAAGACGTTGTATCACCACTTAGTCTCATAGTTGTGGTTGTCGGTTAGAGAATCTCCCACAAAAATTATATTACTTTCATATATAAGTAAAATTAAGTTTGTTATTGAATGTTCTTTAATGAACTGAGTTGTTTGCACTATTTTATAAGCCTTAAATATATTGCATGTGTACTTATTGGTTTATATTATGTTTGGTGTTTTATGAGTTGAGCAAAGCAAAGGTAAGTCTTTCTTCTTATTCTTTTGGAGCTTGAGTTTTTGTTTAGCATTCCGACTCGCATATTCATACTTTCAATGTACTGATGCCAGTTGACCTGCATCATCTCATGATGCAAACGTAGGTAACAAGGATAAGTTTCCAACGCCTCGTTGAACCAATTTGAGTTCTTAGAGAATCTTTTATTGCATTCTTGTCTTTTCATTTATTGAATGTTGTGGGGTTTGTCTTAACATTTACCTTACTAGTATAGAGGCTTCATAGAATAGATAGTCAGTCAAATAGTTCAGTTTTGAGTCTCTTTTTATTTACATATATTGTATTATGAGACTTTAGTATTGCCATTTTGTCCAAGCTATTTTAATTCAACTAACCTTATTACAATGTCTTCTAATATTAAGTTAAGTTTTCCGTTAAGTTAAGTAAGTCAGGTCAAGGGCCCGCTCAAGGACAACAATGGTCATTGGGTGTCCGCCACGTGGAGGTTGTCAGCTTGGGGCGTGACACTACTGAACATTCTTCATGGAAAATAATTAGAAGGTAAGATACCATTTGAAGTTTTGTATGGTTATAATCTTTTTTTGAAAAATCTCAAAGTGTTTGGATACATGTGCTTTACTTATGTGCCACAGTGATAAAGAAAAAAGTTTTGATAAAAGAAAATCTTGAATATTTTTTTGTTACAACATTGTTTCTAAGGCTTACAATATTTCTGAACCTCATACAAGGAAAATCGTGTTAAGTTATAAGTAGAGATGTGTATTTCATGGAAGATGAATATTGTAACCGGAAAGAAGTAGAACCCACATTTATTGCATATCAAAGTAAAATTCTACTATTTATAGAAGATTAATTGGTGAATGATGTCCGAGTAAGAGGCACAATATATCTTTATGAAATATATCAGAGATGCAATATAGTTATTTATCCTTGAGCCAACAAATTTTCGGACGGTGGAAAAAGATCCCCCAAATGGAGAGTTGCAATTAAGTATGAGCTCACCATGATTGAGAAGAAACAGACCTAGAAACTTGTGAAAAGACCTGAGAAAAGATAATCATATGAATGAAGTTGATTTAAGAACCAAGTTGAATGCAGATGATTTCATCAACAAGAAGAAAGCCACATTTGTTGTAAAGAGTATGCTCAAATTTTTGGCATTGATTTTTTATACATTTGTTCCTATTGCTAGAATAGAAACCAACATATTTTGTTAGCTATAGATTCAAAAGGGGTTGGAAAGTGTTCCAATTGGACGTTAAATCAACATTCTTGAATGGCTTTCTTGAGGAGGATATTTATATTGAAAAACCCTGAAGAATTTGCAATCAAATGGATTGTACCAAAAAACCTTTGTACGGACTAAAGCAGGCGCCTATAGCTTGGTACTACATGATTGTTGAGCATTTGACGCAACTAGGTTTTAGAAAATAGCTTAGTGAAGCTACTCTCAATATCAAGGTCATAAAATCAATTTTATTGTTATCTTACTATAAGAGATGATATATTGGTTACTGGAACAAATGATGACTTGTTAAGAAATTTATAGAAGGTATGCGATAGGCTTTTAACTTGATAAATTTGGGGAAAATGGTGTATTTTCTAGGAACGGAAGTCGAGCAAGGAAAATTAAATTTTTATCTGTCAAATAAAGTATGCAAAAGATATTTTTTTAAAAGAAGTTCAGAATGAAAAATCACGAAGAGACAACTACTCCAATGTATAAAAAGGAGAAGTTGAGCAAAAATGATGATGTTGAAAAAATAGATGAGACTTTTTACCAGTGTTTGGTTGGATGTTGAAACAACCTCTCATTTTACAGCATCTAAAAAGTGATAAGCATATGTAAAGGAAAATTTGAATTTTTGAATCAAATTCTCTGCAAATTGGAAGTATGTGTTGCACACGGGTATTCAAATAGTGACTAAGGTTTCTCTTCTGATGACACGAAGAGCACTTCAGGCCATAGGCTTTCATAAAATTCTCGTAGAATCGAGAATGAAGTTTTCATTCTGTACATGCTAGATCATGAATTAGTAACTGTTTTAATGTTGGTTCATGGGTATTTTCTTAGTGTTCAAAAAAGGAAGATATTGTTGCATAATCTACGGTTAAAGCTGAGTTCATTTCAGCAAAAATAGTTGCTGCAAAAGATGCCTTGTTTCTTAGAAAAGTGCTACTTGACATGAATTCAAAGCAAGCGAAGTGCATAGAGATATGTTTGTGGATGATCAGGAAGTAATTTATATCTTATATGTTCTTTTTTTAAATGGGAAAACCAAGAACTTCAACATTTAATTAGTATTTCTTAGATATGAGCAGAAAGAACTATTTTTTGGGTTAATTTCTTGCAAGGAATTGTAGTTTATATCATGTTGGTGAATATAATTCATGTCATACCCGTATTTTGGGTAGATTTTTGAGGAATAGAATTTCCTATATTGTGTTAGTAACTTGTTCTGGCTATAGCGTAGGTGTATGCTGGTGACTACCTTAGAATCGTGTTTAAGAGCCAACAAGCCCTAGCCCTGTAAGTACGCACCTGTGTAGACTAGGTAATTCAATAAGTGCAGCACAGACTCATTTTGAACTTGTGAGCTAACATTAACAGCATAACCCGTCCACATGGCTCCTAATGAAAGCGAGACCCTTATTACTTAACCATGATTTTTATAATCTGAAATCACACAGATACCTATGTCTCTCCCGATAAAAGGGACCTTACTCCTGCAAGTAACACCATTCTCACTAACACACAAACACTTGTTCTTCATTTTGTCTTTTCGTTTATTATTCCTTGTACTTGGATTACTCTCTACTGTCAAAGAGGCTTTGTACTGTTTATCCATTTAATACCCTTTGTACCATCCTCTAAGATTTTTAAAATCTGTAAAATCCACTCCAAGTCTTGAAGAGATGGAGATCGAGAATTCTCAACTTTATAGGGGAACAAGATCGATTTATTATGCATTAAAATGCACTCATGCTAATCCCATGTACAAGTTGTACTATTTTTGAATGTTACTCTAGCAGTAGTAAGTCCATACCTATTTGTTGTTAATTGACTTCCTTTTTTTTCTTATATCAGTTGTGACACACAATGTAATGTGAATACGCATCAGTACAATCTCAACATTTACTTTATTAGTACCCACAACGAAATTTACATAATTCCATGGGTAGACAAGGTAAAGGAATCTAGTACATTTTAAGTTCCTCTTGGAGATGTGGTTCTAGTCTTAAAATTACTTTCATTTGAATGCTAAAGATGATAGAATAGTTTGGTGGTCCTATTGTCTTATTCTAGGTCTATGGACCAATTGCTTATACTTTTTTGATGGTTTATGAGATGAGACATCCTATTAAGACTATGTTATCTTATTATATCATGTGAAATAAAGATGAAGGACTAAGTAACTTCATATACGAAGGGTCTATTATAATATATATGAGAATATATAATGTTTGTATGGTAGAGGTCTATGTAAACCTCATGATAAGATATAAAAAAGTTTTAATTATTTCTGCACATATTGACATATGAATTTAATGATGTAAGCTAAGAGACTAGTCTTAGTCCTCAAAGAGGATTATCATGCCGGTTACGTCTAGGGTGTGCTCCCCGGGTGTGACGAACTTTGTATCAGAGCATGAGGTTGAATATATTTAAAGTTGATGTCTCACTTAGCCACGTCTATGTAGATTCTTATTCCTAAATGTTAGGGGAGCCACACTTATGAATAGGAAACTATAAGATGCTTAGGAAACTCTCCTTTTCTTGGAAATCCAATATCCTGCCTCTAGAGTCTTGGCTCTATGTTCCATTAGCATCTAATCATTTTATTGTGAATATAGGCAATTAAAACTTGACGAACAGTTGCTTGAAGACTTGATGAAGATATTGCCAATACAGAAGTTCCTCCCCAAGGCAAGAAGTTCCTCCTCTTGAAGAACTTGCTAATGATGACCACGCTCCGATCCATCCTCCATCTTCGACGGATGGTGTCATAAGGGCATACTTTACATAAATGGCCCAAGACATTACTACTTAAGCACAAGCCGTCTTTACTCAATCTCAAGAAATGACGGACCAAACCAACCGGGAGGTTGTCTTCCAAGAAAACCCACATATTGGCACCATGGCCTCCCCTTTGAGGGATTTCACTAGGATGAATCCCCCTATTTCTATGGGTAATAAGTGGAGGAAGAACCCCAAGAGTTCATTGATGAAACCTACAAGATCCTCTATGTTATGAGGTTGACAACTAGTGAGAAGGCCATGTTAGACACTTATAACCTCAAAGATGTGTCCCAAACTTGGTACGTTCAATGGAGAGACAATAGGACCTTAAGAGGTCGACGGGGTCTGACTGGGAGATGTTCAAGAAGCCTTTTTTTTTCTTTGATAGGTTCTTCCTGGGAGAATAGGGAAGCCAAAGTTGGTTGGGAATTCATCAATTCATCAAGGGGAGGATTAGGGGAATTGAATACTCTTTGAAATACACTAAATGTCAAATTGTGCTTCCTTCTTTGGTTGATCTAGAGATGAAAATGAGGCGCTTTGTGAAAGGGAAGTGCCGGATGATTGAAGGAATAATTCATTCGATATGAGGAAATGTCCATATGAACCTTCTCGTTTCATGGTTCATGCTCAAAAAAGTAGAAGATACAAGGGACTAAGTGAAATATTAGAGATTCCAAGAAGGCTAGGTCTTTTGATGGTGGTTTTTCAAAGAGTAGGCTTGATATCCAAGACAAGCCTAGGTTTAAGGAGCGGTCTTCTAATCAATTTCTTACCAAATTTCCCAAGGCTCATGATGATAGGGTGTTTTCACATCTGGGGAGAACCCCCCCCCCCCCCAAGTAACATGGCTACTTGACCTCTCGGTGGTCTTATACATGCCATAATTATCATTCTTCCCATTGCCATAGTAAATTTAGTGGAAAATTTAAAACTTTTTATCGTACTTCATACGCTAGAAACTTTACCTCATATATATATAAAATACAATAAGTACATATTTAGACCTTAAGTCTCTTAGTCATCCTAGACACAACATCATAAGAGTACAATCGGGGCACAACCCTTATACCATAATACATAGCTATACAACTTATAAGACTTTACAATAAAGATATGACTTTGGAATCCTTGAACATAAGGATCCCTTTCCTTGAGCTTGGGAATTCACATATCAATATCATCAATCATAGAAACATCCTTTAAGAATTCATAACCTACACTTTGTGTAAAAATTAGAAAAGAAAGAAGTTAGTGCAAAAATGCAATAAATATGGCAATCACGCAAAAACATGCATTTAAAAGGGACATTTTCTTTAAAACATACTTCATGCCTTTATGAGTAAATCTTCATAAAACCTTCATACAATAGAAATTATATATTTAAAGGTCAAAAATCATATAAGATCACATAAGAATTTGAGGCAGTGTTTAGTCACATTATAGAAGCACTTTCACATTACAATGAACTTATTTTCTCTTTACATTGAATCCTTTCTTATAAATTTCTTTGACGTTCCAAGTAACCTTTTATGTATACGTGGTGCAATGCATCACCTTAAGTCCACGTGGAAACCATACATACAACTATACAAGTCACCACATATCATTATACAAGTATAGCACATGATAGACACATTTAAGACAGAGCCTTAATGACTTCACAATAAGCTATTGTCATTATGAATATATATTTCTTTTTCTTCACATAGAACCATAACCACATAATAATATTAGACTTCATATCATGCATATCATCTACTCATATAGACACGAATGCAAAAGAATCATAAACGAGGATACATGTATTAGAACACCTTCTTTGGATTTCCCTCAAGTATAACTTGTGCAATGCATAGGTGAAGACCCATACCGCAACCTATACTAAGCAAGTACCCTTAGGCCATCCTTGTTGGAGTCCTTACTTTACTTCTATAATCCATATTAATTTAGGGAAACTATAGCCTTAACCAACAATAAGACCATGTCAGCCAAACATGGAATTTAGTGTCATCCCCTCACACCAAAGGTGGGTTCCTTACTTGCCAAGGTAAGACATGAGTATCATGCTAGCATATTAGGTCATATAAGTTTCTAGAAACAATGGGTCAACATAGTTATGGAACATGGAGGCATCATGAAACATCAACTCTAACACCCTTTTTGGGTCATGAGGCTATCCACACCGTGAGGTCTATTGTGACCTACCTTCTTACAATGGGAAGGGACACCCTTCATTTTCAAGTTTACTCGGTGCTAAGCTTTGTTCCCTTTTAATTAAAATTCTTCATTAACATTACTTGAATAAGGAATTAGGATTTCGGCGAGTACTCTCATATCTTAGTCATAGGTTATAGATGAGACGTATTTCACAACCGAATATCATGTGAGAACCTTCACATAGACATAGCATAGTTAAGCATTATATCGAGGTTAGGACACTCTGGAGAAAAACACTTTCAGATCCCCTCAATTGGAAGATATCATCATTCTTATGTGTGGGACATACATGTGAACAAACTTCACATACACCTAACCACACTAATTTAATAGTTTACTTTATTCATGCATAATGGTACACGTGTTGTAAACTATATGAGCCAGCTTTTCATATAATACACATTAGAAACAACGGTATAATCATACTAATCATCCACATACTTTTTTATATCATGAAGACACATTCATAAACATGATCAGTTACCATTAACTCCAGGGGTATATAGAAACTAAAACCTAGGAACTATCCTATCAGGTACACATGTACATGCATAAAAATAAGTCCATACCCCTTGTCTCATACTAGTCACCTATCAAGTCATCCCACTTAGATGGAATACATAACATACTTCCACATTACATTTACCTTCATGCACTCGTAGTGACATCTAGTATTTGAGACCGACCTTTCGTTTAAACACCATGCCCTTTAGACAATTTGTATGAAGCATGCATTTTAATGTGTGAGGGTGTGTGTACATTGGTCAAAATGATCACATAGGGGCTATAATAAAGCCTTGATGCAGACACCTTCTTACCACAATGAAAACAAAACATAGTAGACCACCACAAACCATTTAGCATAGGAGGCAAGAGATTTAAAGAGGCAGTTTTGCAATCACATCATGATCGTACCCTATCTATCAACACATTCATAGGGGTGAGGTTACATGAGTAGGGGTTTATAAATTCTTCATCCTCATACTGGCAGAACCTTGCAGATGATCTTAAACACAACCATTTACATCTTATGATATAGCAACCCAATATAGAGCATCGTTAGAGTAGGGAACTAGGCATACGTTACATAGGGTGATTCATCACCAACACACATTTTGCCATTAGTATAGTTTGCCTCAAGGACAGGATCACACACTATATATTGAAATTAAGGATACAAACTACCACCATAAGTGGACCATACCACACAAGGTCATACACGGCTTCATCCCAATAAATAGAGAAGTAGAGAAGTAGAAAGAGTTGGGCAAACCCTTACCGATCCGTATCATGTGACGTCACTCATGACCCATTCATCTTTTATCAACAATTTAAGTATAGGGCAGTAATAAAACCCTCTAATCATATATGGAAGTCATGCATCAGCTACACAAGGCCATGCTACAAACTAGTCAAACATATTAAAAATTCTAGAATGTAGAAGGGACCCCATCGAACATTCAACCAATTTCCTTAGCCATGGATTAAGATAATAGTTCATAAATAAAATGAATCTAGTGGAATATCTAATCATTACCACTTAACATAAATGAAATCATCCTAAAGCCCTCTAGATCACAGTCTACCATAAAGCACTAAACTATCCATTCAAGACCACAGTTGAAAAATAGGCAATACTAAATGCCCTAAGGGAAATTAAAATCAATCATATTTTAACCAAGAAGTACCCAAAAATGTTATGGCAGTTAGCTAAATATATCATGATCAAAAAGAATCATGCTTCTCGTTCTAACTAAAAGCGAGATCGGCATCGCATACATAGGATACAATCAATAAACTAGAAAAATAGATCACTTCATGCCAATCCTTCTAACTTTGATCCATACAAGATTCATATCCTAATTCAATAATGACATTAACCTAAAACATTATAATCAAGCAACTTAAAATAATCCAAAATCTTACAACAAGTACCAAAAAGCCAAACTTACATTGAATAAATAGATCATACAAGTAGTTTTGTTCAAATATTCATACATTGATCAAATTGGATCATGCATCGACAATTAACCATCAATATACTTAAATAATATTAAATATGACCAATGAAATGAAATAGAATCACAATTCAATCAATAAACAACCATGATCACAATGCCCATGCAAGGGCCAAATCGAGTTGGGTAGTAACATGATTTCACAATGCAATCGGATTATTTTTTCATGTAATACAACCACATTATCATTAATTAATAATGATTAAGGCATTAAAAACATTTTTATAAAGAATCCATGGCTAGATTGAATAAGAATAAGTTTGATCCTGAAATCTCTTAGAAAAACTGTGCGAAGAACTCTCCAAGTGAAAGGTTACTTAGAGGTGAAGGATCACCATACCTTTGTCCAGTTGAAAACCTCTAAAACATGTAGAATAAACCATAGAAATACAATCTCCGGGATGTTCTTGAGCTTCACTTTCAATGGAGGTTTCTAGGGAGAATTGGTTTTGGTGGGAAAGTTTATTTGGTGTGAATTAGTTTGGGAATGGGTTGTTCACATGTTTGATCCCTTAAATACACCCAAAAATAACTAAATAAATAAAGTAGGGTCAGGTTAGGAAGTGGGGTGAATTTACCATTCACCCTTTTAATGAGCAGTCGCTAGGGAGCGGTGTACCAGCCTAAATGGACAATCCTAATAGACGCCCTATAGGTCCATCGACGGACCGTCTGTGGCTTCATTGATAGGGCCCTTGAACTGTTCTTTCGATGAGACTAATGTAGTATAAGTTTCATCGACAACACCCTTATTTATGGGACGTTTGTAAACAAACGGAGCGTCGTTTTGTTCAGTTGATGTCACACAGCCCTTGGGTCCTTCATGTGGGCCCTTTTATGGTGCCCTGGAGTCATAACCCAGACGTTTCCAATGTTGCAAATATGCCACATTGAAAAGTAAAGGCACTCCTTCCATGCAATTTTCACCAAAAAGTACAAATGTAAAAACACGTCCAAAATGCTAGGCCTCACCAAAAGCATACTGGAAACGTATCAAAGGGCGCAAATTTTCGATGCGTCTTAACTGTTCTTGGACGTTTGAACTCCAATCTTCATAAAAACATAGAATGCATCGAAAATAAGGATAATCATTTTAAGGACTTACCAAGCTATGATATACAAATATCAGCACATATAGACACATGAGACACATAGGTGACTAGTCATCGAACGTCATGGTCGTCCCTTGACGTTTAACTTCCAAATAACCTCAAACTTTACACACGGTCTCAAAACTATATTATAAGCCATTTTCGCACCTTATACCCTTATGACTAACATGTTAGGCTCTATACACCCTAACTAATTTTGGGGCTCTTACAATATCCCCCAACCTGGGAACATTATCCTCGAAGACAACTATAACACTTCTATAAAACTAGGACTTCAATGCATAATAGCGAGAAGCCTTCATCAAATAATAAATATAGATAAAGTGCACCAATCTATTACAGGAACACATTTCAACTCATTATCACTCAATGCTATTTCAAGCAAGAAAAACTTCATTCATGCTCTTAAATGCATTCAAATACAAGACTTTTTATCATATTTATCGGAGGAACCCTCCTTCTTCTAGTTAGCACATGGCATTACATTTGAAGAATTAAAAGAGTTATCAGTAAGGTTCATTTTCACCGATGCAGATTTCAAGAGTACTCAAAAATCCATTTAAGCACTCGTACTACGTCAATGCACATAGACTTGAGTAGTTAAGTAGATTGACAAGGATGTTTTTAGTTAGACTAGTGATATGATGGTCATAACTCAAAAAATACATGCTTAGTTGTGTACCTGGAGGAATGTTTTTTTTTTTTATTTTTTTTTTTGGTACTTCCTCAACACAATGCATTCATGCTCAGAGTCCTACCAAAGCAAATCCACAAAAGTCATATTTACTGTAACGTGAGAAATTTCCCCACTTTTAAACTAAGGCATACTCATGTTTTCTTCCATGTGAAGTCTGAATGGTAGGTCACACCAAGCACATCACCACAAATAGGAAACCTTTTCACAAAATGTACATTCTTAACATAGTAATAGCCTTTACAGTAAGCATTATTCAGGGAAGTCTCACAGTTCATAGGCACGCATAAGGACAATAGACATGTCTTCACTTTTCAAAAGTGGACCTATAATCATGTTTTAAAAATCATAAAAGTCACATATATTTCAAGAGACTCAACATATTTCATTTTAAAGAGTCTCAATTTCTCATTATAATGCTAAATCTTACATACCAAAAGTGACATCAACATGCTTCTTACCTTTAACTCATTTTTTTTGTTTTTTTTGGGAAGTTAAATGCACAACTAAAAACTATAAGATGCACATCAACATGAGAAAAAATGAAGTAGATCAAAATTTTCATTCATGCTCTTTGGAATCTTCGCAATATATTAATCCCCCGGTAATGTGAATCAAATTCGTAAAAAACTATAAGGTAATGCAATTCGTCCTTTATGCAAAACTTTAGTCTGGAAACAAGCTTACTAAGATATTCATTAGATTCTATGCTCAAAGTAGATAAAGAAGGAAAAGGTTAGAATAATCCTACAACATAATACTCCATCACCATCAACCACATAGGGTAGACAACAATTATGCGAAACTAACGCAAACCCTTAAGAGGATCTTAACATAACACCCTTCATTTCACACTAAAAAATTGATTACACTTTAGAAGGATTACAGTAACTTAATATAGGAACACCAGGGTGATCAAGTAGGTCATTATATTTCAACCAATAATTTCTTCAACGCTACAATAGACACCAAGGTCATACATCATTAACGGGGAAAACAAACACGGAGCCTTAGCCAAAGGCCTCTTCTTTTCTTTCAAAATTAAAGTAAGGAACTGCTAAGGTCATTTTCAAACTTACATCATCACCATGCAATGATAGAATACACTACACTAATTCTAGGGAAATCAATTCCACAACAATCAGGGACTCACAAAATTATATTAAGTTAGAAACAAATCTACGAATCATCATGCCATAAGACTCTCATTCATTCTTAATCAAAATAGCACATCTCCTTTTTACATTCATTTATTATGCTAATTATGCATTTCAATTCGTACACATTTCATAGAATTTCCAATCAAAGAACAATTTAGTCGATTTCCCAAAAAATGTATAGTATGCTGCCAAGCATTACTACAGTTTTCAACATGTTCAAAATTCCATAAAAATGGGACAATGAGCCATTGCTGGGGAAAGAATGAAATTGAGGTAAAAAACTTTTCTCAAAAAAAGAATAACTATATCACACCTATTATCAAGGTCTATAAAGGACACCAACAATACTAGGCAACTTATCAAGGACCGCATAATACAAAGGTTCCAACACTTTTCTAAAGCACATATGGTTAGGGTTAGCATGCTCCATGAGGTAGTCCTAACATTTCAAGTTCAAATCAAAATATAAGACTAGCAATAATGGAGAAACCATAGTAAACATATTACTCCAAGAAAACTCATTGTAACAAATAACATCAAAAGTTTTAACTATTTAATGACATACTTTCCTTAACATAACATACTATTTCACATAGGTTCTAATATAAAGCCGCAAGGGATATCATATCAGCATATCTTTGCAAAATTCATTTTCAGACATACTCATGAAACCATAACACCAAGATAAGCATCAAAACTAACCTTTTATCCCTCAAGCATAGAGTTACAATCTCATCCAAGCAATCACATCTAAAAGACCAGTGGACAAGAAAACATAAGAGAGAGATAGTATAGAGTAAGTTCTATGGAACGATGTGAGAATGAAGAAGGGAAACTCTATCGTCCTATAGAAATTCGTACAATTTCATGTGTCGCAACTCACCACCAATGATACGAGACTCTACTAGACGTGGTATGAGACTTTTAGAACCTAAAACAACTTTCATGAAGCTTATGCTCTAATAACCGTTGTTCACATTGGTGGACCCCCTACAAATTAACATGGCATACGTGAACCCTCTCAGAGGTTATGATATACGCACATAGTTATCATTCAGCGGATTTGTCATAGATACATTTGGTGGGAAAATTTAAAACATTCATAGAACACTTCATTGCTCGAAAACTTTTTACATAATCAATATAAAAAATAGTAATAAGTACACATTATACCCTTAATCTCAGGTCCATCCTAGGACACAACTCATAGATGTCAAGACGGTACACAAACCGGAGATAGATAATTACTTTACTATACAACTGAGAAGACAATAGAAAAATTATGACTACGAATCCGTGAGTGAGGATTCCCTTTACTTTGAGCTTGGGAATTTACCATTAACAAGCTCCTCAATATAGAGATCATCCTTTAAGTATCCATAACCTACCACTTTTATTAAAAGTATAAAAGAAGTGATATTGGTTAATGAATGCACTAAGGAGGGCAACCATGCAAAAAAATGCATTTAAAAGGGACATTTTCTTGAAAACATAGTTCATGCTTTTTTGAGTAAATCTTCATAAAACAATTAAAAAATAGCATTTGTATCATTCACATACTTCATATGTATATATTCAAAGGACAAACATAATATAAGATAACATATAGAATTTAAGGCATTTTTGAGTCACATTACAGTAAGCACTTTCACATTACATAGCTTATTTTCTCTTTACGTAGAATCCTTTATTCTAAATTTCCTTAACCTTCAAAGTAACCTTTTATTGATACTTGGTGAAATGAATCACTTTAGGGACACATGGAAACCATACATACAACTCCACAAGTCACCACATATCATTATAGAAGTATAGTACATGATAGACAGATTTAAGACAAAGCCTTAATGACTTTATAGTAAGCTCTTGTTCATTATGCAATATACTTATTTGCTCACATTGAACCTTAATCAATAATTATATTAGACTTCATATCATGCATATCATTCTCTTCATAAGACACAACACGGTGCATGCAAGCGGAATAGAAACATAGATACATGCATTAGACACCTACGGATTCCCTAAAGTGTCAGTTGTGCAATACATAGGTGAAGTGCCATACCCTCAATTACTCTAAGCAACTACCTTAACTCATCCTAGTTAGAGTCCTTTCTTTGCTTCCATTGTCATTTTACATTAGGGAAACTATAGCCTTAACCGACAATAAAACCATGTAAGCTAAACATAGAATTTTGTGTCATCCCCTCACACCAAAAGAGGGTGCCTTACTTGCCAAGGTAAGACATTAGTATCATTCTAGCATACTAGGTGATATCACTTTCTAGATCCTATGGGGAAGCATAGTTATGGAACTTGTAGGCATCCTTGAAAAATCAACTCTAACACTCTTTTTGGGTCATGAGGCTATCCACTCCGTGAGGTCTATGGTGACCTATCTTCCTGCAATGGGAAGGGACACCTAATAACGTTCAAATATACTTCTTATAAAAGAAATATAAACGATAGTATGCAATATATTTACCCAACTATGAGTCGGGGTCGATCCCACGGAGAATATGCAAGAATATTGTTAAATATAAAAATATTTAACTCGATAGTCGTTATATAAAAAGGGGTGTTTTAAATTTAAATAAAAATAAAAGAGATAAAAATAGCAAACTAAGTATTTATTTATAAAAAATATATAGGAATGTGTTCCCCATAAGCTCATAACGCGGTAATCCTAGTAATAGCAATTATTCTCTAGTGTTTTGCATGTAAAATGGTATGTTATGCATCTCTAATTCCTTGGTCTGGCATCTAGAGAATTTCACCCGGTACCTTAGTCCAGCTACGTGTGTATAAGCTACTAACCCTTACCTTTACCACATATTAGATATCATAATAGATGTATGAATTAGTTATTACTTTGCATCAATCGACACTAGCCTATTTGATAGTATCCCACTAAATTTATGTTGATAATTATTTTCTTATTAACTATCTCCTTGGTCCGGCAAGTAAGACAAGGAGAGTTCTAATGTGCGCATTAGTTAAAAATACTTTTACGCGAAAGAATTATCAATACATGCAAGAACCTATTTGAGAATTGCAAAATTATTATTCATACTTTGTTAATCGCTCATGGTTCCCACAAACCTAGTTATGGAGCTTAGCCACTCATTATCTCAAAAACACAATGAAAATTTAATAAAATAAATATGGTTGTGTTACCATAAAAAAGTTAAAAACAATAATAATTAAACTATGTTTTATTGATCAGGAATAAAAATAAATAATAAAGGAGAAGAAAGAATAACCACAAATGCCCCACGACAGTTCTTACAAAGATCCAAAGTTAGAAGAAAATTTATATTATGCCTTATATCTTGTTTATAGGATTCCTCAAATAATAACTTTTATGTCCTAATTATAGATTTAGGAAACCCTAAATAAAACAATTTAGTCCAAACAAATTAGGAAATCAAAACCCGAAAGGAATTGATTTCCGCAAATTATTTGTTATTTCTGTAATATATTAATGCCACCGCCTTCAAAGAAATTGGATGGCTTAGCTGCTGACACGTGGCATCTGCAAAACAGTATGTGAATTGAAATTAGCGTGAGAATTGAAATTCTCAATTTGAGCCGTAATGTCCATACATATATAAATATATTATATTACTTAATTATATCCATTAAGTTGTCTGCTTGATTTCCTTCTTCAACCTTCCATCTTTAACTCATTTTAGTTCCAAACTTCTTCATTTTTCCACATAATTAATCCTACAATATGCAATTTAGCACAGTCCATAAAATTTATGCTCAAAGCGGAATTATAAATGTGAGGTAAATAATGATAAAAAAAAAGATGTGTATTTTTCCCTCACATCAACACCCCTCACTTTAAACTTTTATTCATCCTCGAGCAAATCTTAAAGCTCATCTAAAAATAATCATACTAGCCATGCCATCACTTTGACTAATACAAACTATTAGGCCATATGTCAATTTGAAAACATCAAGCATATTTCTTAATCATTATGCAAAACATTCAAATAAAAAAACAAACCACTAACCCCTAACCTCAAAGGAAAGGACATGACCTTATCAAATTTAAGTTTGCTCACCTACTCCGTATCAAAGTAAGTTAATAACATCACATACTGTCCGTGAACAGTTCCCTTACAAAAAAATAATCCACACACCTAAATTTCAAAAGATGACTATAATTCAGGACTTCAATCAAGACAACTCTCACAAACTCACAAATACAATTCACATGTATGAACAAAGAACATATGTTTTGCTTGCCCATTATGTACATCTCCACTAACTAGCATGGTTTGAATAGGAATCAAAAAGACTTTCAACAGGTTGAGGTAGGCTATGTGACATGCTACGGTAAAACTATATAAAATTACTACTTCCACTTACCTAAGCACGTTCTCAATTTTTAGACTTTATCCACCACTACAATCTATTCTCTTTATTTCAGCAAACTCCCTCTCCTTCCTCGACATTAATTTCACAAGTATTCCTCATCATCCCAAGAATTTTCCAGTAATTTATTTTTTTTATTTTCCTTTATAATATCCCACTCTCAACTCAGGTATTTTTACATGATTTAAGGTGCATAATGTCCTTGGAAGGACCAACGGCATCATCAAGGTAACTTTTTTTTAAGTCACATTCAAAAAACAATTTCATGTTACATTCTTTCAAAGAGGGCTTTTAAGCACTTTGTAGCTATTATTGATTACTTTTTCACTCATCTATCTCTTTTTCTCAGAATTGATAATTAAAATAAGTGTATGCTATGATGGTAAAGGAAGGTGCAAAAACTTGAGATCCAAAAAAATATTAAAGGGCAAAATATGACTACCAACAAAAGGTTACAAGCTCAAAAGGTCTAACTAGCGATAAAATATTTGAAAAGACTAAAATTTATATAAGATAAATCTAAGAAAGCCTATTATCATCTCCTAAACAATGAAACACTTTTTTATTTTGTTTAAATAACATGCAGGGCAAGTTCTAGACTAAGATGAAAAACATGGAATAAACAAAATCTCACGACACACGACACAAGTATCAATCAAGATGGATCAATTTCACTTCTAAGATAGACAAGATCCTAACAAACTATAAAATAAGATAAAATATATACAAAGTCACAACCATGAAGATACATGTCAAAAGGTTTGCAATTTCAGGAGTAATCAAGCATTTACAAGAAAGTACTACTCAAAATTAGGGCCAAATAGTAAATATAACATAACTGAAAAGGGTTTTTTCTTTTCTCTCCAAAAATAAAAATTAAAAGAAATTATTCCTAAAATAAATATATAAATGACACTCAGTTCAAAGGGACTACCCTCAGGAACGGAACCTAAAATAAAAGTCAAGGAACCCATCCTAAAAAAAGACTCAGTAAAATAGTAAAAACTAGGATTTCATTCCTCCACCTCACACATAAAAAGATGCTACATCCCCAAAGCATTAAATAAATTATAAAAGAAGGGTTGCAAAAACTCCCTGAGGCCTTTAGGCCTAACTAGTGTTAAAACAAAAATACTCAAGAAACTTATTTGAAAGAATAAAAATAGAGTGAACTTATGAAAATTCCTTGTTATATTAATCTGCAGATGTCTTAATTATACAAGAAAAACTAAAACATTAAAACTAAATAAGAAACATGTGCCACTAACTACCATAAAGTGGCCACTAACAGCCAATAATGAGGCACTAACTTTCGACAAGTGAGAAACTAAAGTTACTAAGTCTAGCGATAAAATAGGAAGCACTAATTAAATAAGTAAGAATACGTAAAAATAAATAAGCTACAAATGTCCATTGTCTCACACTCCCTCGTTGGAATTTTGTGGCAAAAACACAATTCTTTGCCTAAGATCAAAATTCAAAAACCTTTCCTTTGCAATGAATTGGTGAAACTGTTAGCTAGCTGTTCTCCGATGAGCAATGAAACAAACAACGACTTATAATTTGGACCTAACTCTAATAAATGCAACTTGATCTTGATATGTTTAGTTCGAACGACCATAAATCATGGATTTTGAGAGTGAAACTATTGCATTTTTGTCACCATGATCTTTGTAGCTTCTGTTTGTTCATGTCCTAAGTCCTTACATCATCTTCCTTAGCCAGATAACTTATCACAATAGATGCATCGCTATGTACTCAGCTTCTGCTGTTGATTGAGTTTGTATTTCTTGGTTTTCTAGAGCACGAAACTAAAACAACTTATCCCAAACAGAAAATTTCCAGATGTTCTTTTGGAACATCAACTCCACCACCCCAATCACTATTCGATAATAAACGATCAGATCATAGTTTACTTGGCGAAGTTTGGAAAAAATTCCAAACTTGCTAGTTCCTTTAATATACTTTAACAACACTCTTTTAGTAGTTGTGAGGTGTGTGTCTCTAGGGCGATGCATGAACCTAGAGAGCAAAATAACACAAATAGAAAAGTCAAAGGCCTCTTCGGTTAGATATCATAAGACTGGCCAATCTCAAGCTTCTATACCTACTATCATCATCAACTTTTTGGAATCCTTCCTCATCCTTGCCAAGCTCACACCATTTTTTTTGTCTTTCATTTTTGTAAGTATTGGAGTGCTCACACCGGTTGCATGCTTGTATTTGTACCCTGTTTAAAAAATATTTTAAATGTATTTGTGCTAGCATATGAAAATTTCATCACTTGACCTGTGCAACACTTCCATGCCGATAACGTACTTTCATGACTCCAGATCACGTCATTTAAAAATTTTCTCTCCATTTCATTCCTCCTTGAACCTTTGGATTAGTTTCATTTTGGTCGTTCACAAGCATGTCATCTACATCAATTTAAACAGTTAGGACTCACCGCAAGCATTTATACTTTCATATACCAAAGTAGCTTCATACTAAGCCAATTGGATGATATGAATTGTCCATCCGGCCATCCCATACCATGTGCCCTTGGGCCTTGTTTTTAGGCCCTACAAGGCCTTTGTTAAGAGATAAACTTTGATCCTCTTTTCCAGGATTTGAGATAACCATCAGGTTTATCTACATAGATCTCTTTCAGCAAGCAAAACTCAAGAAAGTCGATTTGACATCAATTGAGATGACTCTCCCAGAACTATGAGGATGCAATGCAAAAATAATTTTGATTATTGTCATACCTTGCTAAAGGACAAGTTGTTCTTGGTAATCCACACATATTGTGTGGTGTATCCCTTCCAACCGCACCAATCTGGCCTTATGTTTTGAAAATTGTTCCATTAGGATTGAGTTTTTGGTCTTGAAAATCCAATTTACAACCACCAATTACCTTGCAATTCTAGGTCCTACTCAACAAGCTGCCAGGTTCTCACTCTTCTTGATCAAGTCTAGTTCTATTCATAGCCCTCCTCATGAACCTGAGAGTCTTGTACTTCCCATAGCTTGTTTGGTTCAGAGCTAAAATCCAATTTACACCGTTGATAGACATCTTTTAAGGATCGAGTCCCTCACGGGTACATCATCCACGAGTTTCATCTTCTTAAAAGTTGAGGTTGCTCTATTGAAAAATTAATCATAATAAGAGGTCTTCTGTTTTTCCAATCCCAACCACTGCTTCAATCAAACTTCCCTTCTCGGCTAGATTGATGTCCTGATTTTAAAACAGAAAATTATGTAACCTTTGAATGAACGATATCCCATAAAATATGCTTTATAGCTCTGTTACCCGTCTTTACTCCTTTTTGTTTCTGGAACTATATAATACCATATACACCAAAAGATTTTTTTTTCTTAGATGTGTATTGATGTTTTGTTCCCACACCAAGCTTCCAATGGAGTCATTACTGCAAGTCCTTAGTAGCATCTATTCAGCAAATATAAAGAGGTATTTACTGCCTTCAAACCCAAAACTTATTTGGGACTTTGTTTCAAGCAAAAAGACATCTGCACTCTCCATTCTGTCCTATTATTCCTTTCAGAAACGTCATTTTGTTGTGGATGGTATGGTCAATGTCCATTGGGCATTCATTCACCTGAGGCGATTCAAAACTCAACAAATTGAGAGAAGTGTATTGCCTCCTTGTCATACCTTAAAGCCTTAATATAAGATTACATTGATTCTACTAAGCTTTAAATTGTTTAAACAAATGAAAGCCTTCACTCTCCGTCTTATGAAATAAACCCAGCACATTCTGGTGAAGTCATAAATAA
The DNA here is from genome assembly GCA_027704765.1 of Solanum habrochaites. Classification (NCBI taxonomy): domain Eukaryota; kingdom Viridiplantae; phylum Streptophyta; class Magnoliopsida; order Solanales; family Solanaceae; genus Solanum; species Solanum habrochaites. Next base: position 22,433,719 of record JAKWJA010002497.1, read on the forward strand.
AAAGGAGAAAGTATTTGTTACCACTCAGCTAATCTGTTTTCATTGAGCCGCAAACATTCATATGAATGTAGCTGACGATTCGGTTAGCTCTTCGTACATAGATTTTCTTGAATGGAAAATTTGTTTGCTTTCCCTTTTGGCCAAGTTTCACTAAACCTGAGCATTAGAAAGAAATTTCAGGCCTGTTTTTCCACTAGCTCCTTTTTTTTTCATCTCGGCGATGCTTCGTAAATATGAAGTGACCCAAAACTTTTGTGCAATAGGTTTTTTTACATTTTGTGAAGTAATAGTGTAAGCCTCACAGTTATTTTCCCCAATACCAACTGAAAACTTTTGTTGGCTCTCTTGGACATTAATAATTCTACTCTAGAATTGGTCAAAAACACAACACATTCACATTTTTAAAATGCATGAAAATAGTTTATTTTCCATCCTTTGTCCACACTCAAACAAATTTTTGACTCATTCAGGTGTGTACCAAACATCAGAAAATAGTTTTGATACCTGATATTGTTTGAGATGACACTATACCTCTGCCTTTGACTTTCTACTGGACTGCCTCAACACGTTTCCCCTTTACTTAGATTTGTAAGTATCATCATGGAATTTGAAACATTTCAACATTATTGCCAGTGAATGTGTGCAACCACTGTCACGAAGCCATGAATCATAGTATTCACTGAGTGAAAATATGAACAACAAAAAGTTGCTCTTCATGTGCATCGGTTCTATCTGTTACTTGTTCTTGCAAGCACAGAGTCGTTTCCTCTTGATTTGCTGAACTTTGATCATGTCCCGTCTGCCTTCCAGTTGCCATATATAGCATCGACTCTTCACCACCATACTTCTCCAGAGTGTCTATTCCTTTTAACAATGTTTTGCAGAGGGAATTCTGCTTCACATCTCGCACTATTGTTTTCCTCATCATGCGTGCCCTTATTCCTTTTGTGGAATTTTTTTTGCTTTCCTTTTTTTGCTTTTGTACAAGAAATTTGTCCTTCAATGAAATTTTCCCCGTCTCCTAGTCCCCCTTTGCTCTTGTGCTGAAGATCACTCAGTAGTTCACACCTAATGAAGTTTTTTTCAGGTCCTTGGATTCTTCAGAGAGGAAATGCTTAGATTCAAATCTCCTCAGGAAGATCACAAGACTTCTCCACCATTCGTTTGTCTATAAATTCTTCACCAAGAATTCCTATGTTATTAACAATTAAGATATTCGAGTCAGCTTACTTCCTGATAGTTTAAATCCTTCTGCATATTCCAAGGACTCAACCTCTCTTTTTAGGTACCACGTACATGTGAGTTTCTAACTAAATCGCTGCCATATATTTTTCTTTCAAACTTATCCCAAGCCTCTTTTTGCAGTTTTTGCAAGACATGATTCCATTAAAACACAGTATTTGCCACACAGCATTTTTGCATAAGCTACTTGTTATTTAGATTCCTTGCCTTCTCTTCGTTGTTGGATTTTTCTTAGCCAACGTATGGATTTAACTGTAGAGCAGCAAGTGGTTTATCTTCCTTCCAGTTGCCCAAAAGTTCATCATTGGCTTCCAAAAAACTTGCATCTTCACACCAGATTTTGGTAATTTTCACCATTGAAAGTGAATAGTGAGATTTACATGGTATTTTTGGATGCCCATTTGTGTTGTAGGTTAAAAAACTTTTTTTTGTCCTGTTAAGATCAACTAGAGGCTCTGATGCAACTGTTAGAGAACAAAAATACTCAATAACTATTTTTAAAAATAAAAATAGAGTGAACTTAGGAAATTCCTTGTGTAATTTAATCTGCAGAAAGTCTGAATTTTACAAGGAAAAAAACATAAACCAAAACTACAATAAAAACATGTGCCACTAACTACCATAAAAAAGGGCCACTTACGCCATTGTGGCCACTAACTTCAGAAAGTTGAGCAAGAAAGTTGACTAAGTCTAGCTAGAAAATGGAGGCACTAATTTGAAATAATAAAAAACATTAAAATTACTAATAATCGAAAAAATGTCAATTGTCTAACAACTGTAGGCTGTTTTTTTAAATTTTGTCAAGTCTCGTCACCCCACACTTAAGCTCAAATATGTTATTTTTTTTCTTTTTTTGTACTTACTCTTCCCCTATCTGCAAAAACAAGAGAAAGAAATGATACTAATAAAATTAAAAAAATAAGAAGAAAAGTAATAAATTTACCCTACTAATTGGGTTGTCTTCCATAAGCGCTTAATTTAACGTCGCAGCATGACACTATCAATTTTACTATTTTTCCTTCCACTTGAAGATATGAATTGCACCCCCAATTTTGAATCAATTTTTCTATTACGTTCAAGGAGTGGTGGTGCAAAAAGAAAAGTCACAAACAAAAATGATATCACATTATGCACTTCTTGGATACTAAGTGAGGAATGTAATTTTAGGAGTTGGAACAATAAATTCAAGAATATAGACAAAATTTCTTCCTCCATGCACTCCTCTATAGGCTCAGATGACTCGATGATAATAATAATAAAAATAATTTAAAACTAATCCTAAGAAACAAAAACTACAAGTTAAAATAAATACTAAAGACAATTTCTAAGACATATTCCGTGGCAGCGGCACCATTCTTGATAACATACAAATATACTTCTTTAAAAGAAATATAAACAATAGAATGCAATATATTTACCCAACAATGAGTCGGGATCGATCCCACATAGAATATGGAAGAATATTATAAAATAGAAAATATTTCAACTCGATAATCGTTATAAAAATTGGGGTTTTTTGAATTTAAATAAAGTAAAAGCATTAAAAACCTTTGAACTAAAGTAATTTATATTTATAATCAAATTAATAAAAATAACTAGGAATGTGTTCCCCAATAATCTTTCACACAGTCAATCTGTAGTCTATCAATTTTCCCCTAGTGGTTTTTGCATGTAAGTGTAAGTTCTTTATCTCTAAAATTCTTGGTTCGGCAATGTAAAGAATTTAACCCATACCTTGGCCGCAACGTTTATATAACGACTCAAACCCTTACCTTTACCTTAAATCTCAGACCATCATAATCTATGTAATGACTTAGTATTACTTTCGCACAATTGACAACTAGCCTAAAGATAGTACGCACTAAATTTATGTTGATAATTATTTTTCTTTTAATTCATTGGTCCCACCAAGTAGTAACAAGGCGAATTCTAACGCGTGCACTCGTTAAAGTACTTCTAAGCAATAGAATTTTCACCACATGCAAGAATCTATTTAAAAATTTCTTTATTATTACTCATAATTTGTTAATTGCTCATGGTTTCCACAAACCAAGTTGTGGAGCTTAGCTACTCATTATCTCAAAAGAACAATTAAAAATTTATTAAAATACATATTTTTGTCTTCATCATAAAAAGTTTAAGAAAATAGTTAACATATGTTTTATTAACTCACGAATAAAAATAAATAATATCAGGAGAAGAAAAATAAACCACAATCTTTCTCCGGCCTCCCACTGCTCTTACAAAGCTCGCTCCAAAGCTAGAAGAAATTTATATTATGTCTGTAATGTTGTTTCATTGCTTCCTCAATATATGTCTAGTCCTATTTAGAGATTTAGGAAACCCCTTAATAAAATATTAGTCCAACAAATTAGAAATCAACACATCGAAAGGAATTGAATTGCCCAAATTATTTGTTGTTTCTCTAATACCTAATGTGTCGCCATGTCCCGCCCCGCTTCCAATGAATTGGATTGCTTACATTAATTTTCTTCTATAACCTTCCATCTTTAATTCGTTTTGGTTCCAAACTTCTTCTTTTTTCCACCAAATTAATCCTATAAATAAAATATAAAATTTATCACAATCCATAAAATTTATTTTTCAAAAAAATAAATAAATGTGAATTAAATAATAATAAAAAAAATGTGTAGTTTTGCTCACATCAACACCCCTAAGCATCCTACAATTCCCACTCTCACGTTTATCTCTTCACTCACATGCTCAATCTCTCTTATTCTTTATCACATTTTTTCTCTGCCAAAATAATATACAAAAGCAGAAAAATAAACCAAGTTCTCTTCACCCTTGACAGAATCAAAGAAACAAAAAAAGTGGATCGCACACTTAGGCTAAGAGGTTTGTCATTCGAGTTGGAGTTTTGATATTGAGGAGTCTTTGAATTGTTCTTGGGTGATGTTTTTTTGGGCATCAAGTCATAGTTTTAAATGTAAAAAAGGTATGGGTTCATCTTCTCTCTGTCCCTTTTCCCAAGAACCCCTTAAGGTTCAGAATATTCATTCCGAAAACAAGGATTGGGTTCCCCGTTGCATATCTCTTTCCACACATCCCCCTTGAATCATAGGTTGGTTATGTTTGCGGGTAGAAAAGTAGGGATGGAACATGTTTTTCGTGATGCTTATGTGTTTATGCTATGTTTTGGAATTTGTCCTTTTTTGTTGATTTTTTTTGATATTAACTAGGATGTGTATGTGTGTTTGCCGTGGCTATTGATTGTCATGGTTTTAGCTTTGAAATGGCATGATAGTTCTTTTCTTTATATTTCCATATACACAACATTTTGATATAACTGTGATGTTCATATGAGTTGACATGGGTGACATCATTGAGGATAAAATCCTTTGGCTAAACAAATCCATGAAAATGCACCGAAACGTTCTAAATGCAACTACTAAAACTTCCCCTACTAACTAAGGTGTAACTTGATGAAAGGTGTGAAAAATTAAAAAAAATTTCCAGTTTCTAGTGATGAATTTCGGTCAGCAAAGAGGGTTCAAAGATGTTTGAAAAATGAAAATTAAAACAGTAAGGTCAAATGGAGGATTTGAACTCTTGGATCCTCACCATGTTTAAGAACCACTATAAATAAAAGAATAAAAAGAACTTGGTGAAGGGGGAATTCGGAACCATGGTATTTGGCTGAAAACTGTAACTTAAAAGAACACACAACAGAAACTGAAGGAGTGGATTCCGAACCTTGACCTCTCACCAGATTTAAGAGGAGTAAAAAAAAAAGCACAAAATTTGGGCGTGGGAATCAAACCCACGACCTCTAGCTAGCCGTGAAAGCAGCGTTAAGGGCAATAAAAAAAAGAGATGTGAGGCTGGGAATCTTAACCCCAACCTCTTAGGTAAGATTTAAGGAGAAAAATTAAAAGAAATTAAAGAGGGGTTGTGGGGGTTCGAACCCACAACCCCTCGGCCAAAGGAGAGAAATTTAAAGGGAATAAAAATAAAAAGTAAATGATGTTGTGGAGGTTCTATCCCGCATCCTCTTAGTTCCATTAAGCGAAAAATGAAGAGAAAAATTAAGGGAAAAATAAAATGAAGGCATTGGAGCTCGAACTTGGATCCCCAAGCCGTATGGATCAAACAAGAATGAATAAAAAATGTATGTGTTGTTAAAGAGATTTGAAAACCGGATTCCCTTGCCCAAATTTCGTATTTATACATAAGTCATACGTGAATTAAATATTCAAGAAAAATGCTGCCTACTTAGATGGAAATCGAGATCTTGGCATACATACAAGATGCATAAGTCTTGTAATACATAATCTTAAGAATATATGAGTCACTCAACCGAACTATGAATGAAGCCCATGGCTGGTTATGTAATATACCTATAAGTCTAAATCTAGCATACGCTAAAAAATAAGTGAACCTAATTTGGTACTCAATGAATTATTTAAATGAACAAATAATGGATGAAATGAACAATGAAATGATGAACCTAGAGGGTTAAGTCAGAGTTGTGAAACACACTAAATGGCAAGTGCTTTGCTATGATGAAAATGACAATGAAGATGATGAATGAACAAAGAAATGGGAAAATGAACACGAATGATGAAATGAACAAAGAAATGATGAAATGAACAATGTTGACTGATGAACCCAGAAGGGGTTAAGTAAGGGTGGTGAAACACACTAAATGGCCCAGTGCAAATTGCATAGATGAAATTAACATTCACGTAAAATGGGGTGAGTAATTATGAAGAGCAAATTTCTAATGTTAATGAATGTATTGATAACTGATAATGAGCTAATGTAAAATATCTGATCAATGGTCAAATGAGCACTGACGTAAATGTTTACCAAATGGTACTCACCATATGAGAGTGTAATGGTTAATGAAGAGACCAGTCTTTATGAACACTCAAATGAAAGTAATTAAGTTAACACACTAATACTAATGATGAGATGAGAAAACATCTATTGAGCTCTTATGTCCTCATCCTAGAAGCCAACTTCCATGACGTATGAAAGGTTGACATGTAATGGAAACTTTAATAGTGAGCACCCGATCGCTAGCTATGAGCGTGTAATGCCTTCTTTAGGGCATGGTGGAGGTTCCACGTACCTACTCATGATAAGAGACTTTCTCCCTCCACTTTCCCGGCATGCCGGGTAGGGGTATCCTTAATCCCCCCCCCCCCCTCATATTTTTGAACCTATACACCATATAGTGATCTGGGTGGGGTTCAATGTCCCTGTACGCTGCATGTTTTTTTGGTCCACTCACTTTGGCCATGAATCCATCCACCTATTTTCGGTGTGGGTTTTCATGACATTGGATTTCATGATGCTCACTTATCTATGTCAGTTTAACGTTAAAAAAGTTTCCCAATGAAATGCATGAGCCATCCACAGCCTCAAATGATGCACCTCATGAAACAATGATACAAGGTGTTAGGATAGGCCTAATTGAAGAGGTGCGTTAGATTAAAGTAATGACATTAGCTCATTCTTTTGTCATTTCAACACCACGAAAAAAAAAATAGAACCCGAGGAAAGTCTTAAACTACATCCTATGTATAGTTGGTGTTTACACTGGCACCATTATGAAATAAAGTACGATGAATGAGAAAGGAGACTCTGTGTTTGCTAAAAGCGACTCCTAGTTTGCGGTACTCATGATTTTAAGCCTCATTTTTTGGGAATTCTTAATGTCAAGCTCCCTCATTCCAAGGATCTCATGTCATATAATGAATGATATGAACAACAATTATGTGTTATAATGATTAATGATATGTGGGCTATGTGTATGTTGTGTGCTGTGTGGGCAAATGTTAAGGTATGAATGATGCATGTTAACTCTCCTTGCATAACTTTCCTAATCCAAATTTGGAACGCTCAATAAAATTTCCAACATTTCCTAATCCAAATTTGGAAAGCTCACTCCACTCACTTTCCTAATCTCATTTTGCAAGTCCACTGACTTGACCTCCCTACAATCCTAAATTGTTAGAAAGAGATAATTTACTTACTCATGCATTCCTTTGGTTTGTGGCTTACAATATACCCATAACTTAGTAACAAAGTGTGTACTAACCCTATAACAACTCCTACAAACTTTAGGTGCAGGCCACAGGTGGAGAGAACGCAGCCTACAACAGGATCGAAGCTCTTCAGCTTCCGAACGTCGCGCAAATCAATCCGGAATAGGTAGGCCTCATGCTTTCAAGGATGCTTGACCATTTACATTCTAGTCTTAGTTGTAGGAATTGATCTTTTGGAGTAATTGTTCCACTAAGTTTCTTCCCTTTTTTTGTTGTTCAGCCATTGTATGGGTGCCAATTTTGGAAAATCATCTTATAATCGTTATACTAAACTGGTTCTTTCATTTGATATTATTAAATGTTAGATAGTTTGGTGAACCATTATGTAATGTAGTATAATGTTTAGAAGGGCATGTTAAGAATAAACAGTTTGATATTTTTTCGCTAAAATTTAATCTAAGACGAAGAAAGAATGACGGTAAGTAGGCTTGTCTGCACCTCTGAGAGTCACAGCCCGTCTCATTTGGGGTTAGACTTATTTCGTGACAGAATCAAGGTGTTACATTATATTTTATATAATTTTATTAACTATGTTGTAAGCATGTTCTTACTTTCTTTTGTTGTTTGAGGAGTGCTGAAGTGATGGTTACCCTACCCTAGTTTTGTGAAAAGATTATTTCGAGCGAATGTTTCACAAGGGGGAGATATTGGAAAATCACCTAACTTGATTAACTAGGAAAAAGATATTAAACAACGAATAATCATTTTTTGAATAAGTAGGGAAATATGGAAAATTTCCAGCCTTTTAAAAAGTGAGTTTTTTGTAATTTTCAAACGGACCTACATTCCCGCTAAAGAAAAGTTTTGATGAGTTTTTTATATGGTTGGGAAGACTTTGGGAAGATATTTACAAAGCCTCTAAGTTTCAAAAATCCGATGTCGTATGAGGGAGATATGCCTTTCGAAAGTTGGGCTGTTGAACTGAGGAAAATTCAATCCAGATTTTTGTAAGGGTGCAGTTTTTTTTCACCCTAATATTTCCTAATAGTTTCTAGGCATATTAGGGGTAAACCAAGTCTCAAAACAGTTTTATAAAAAACTAAGAATGCTTACGGCTTGGGAGAAAAGAGAAAATAAGAGGAAGATAAAAAATTGCCCAATAACGAAAAGAACGTTGCATGGATTTCGTTGGGGGTTATCCATACTGAGGTATGTGAAATTATTCGGTGTTGGGTACTTTCACGCACACCCAATTTGTTTCAATTCATTAAGTTACAGCATATGGAATGATGAATATGGGAGTTCTTGATGAAAATTCATTAATTTCTTGTTGGTTGAATTGTAGTGTATTCCATGTAGATCTGATTCACATTTTCGGACTGTTTTTGCGTCTAATCTATTGGGTACTGATGTATTTAGAGATCCTAAGTATTTGGGGTGGGATCCATGGATATTTAGGAGGTTTAGAATTTTAAATCATAGAAGAAAAGTCAAAAAACCCTTCTTATAGGCCCTAGGGTGCCACACCTACCAGTGCACCTTAGGACACGCCCTGTCCATCAGTCCCCAGCGTGCCCCGCCAGCCAGAGCACCTGAGAACAGTGTCTGTCCGTCAGGCTCGGCGCTCTGTGCCTTTTAGAGAGCCAAGACCCCTTGGAGACGCCGTTTTTTCCCTATCTTTTCATACGAGTTCCTAAGTGATGTAGCTATCATTCCTAGTTGATTCCAACATTATAAAGTACATGTAAACATCATGAAATCATCCATAAACATGAGATCATGACCTTTAGCCCATATCCACTTCAAGAACAGTAGATCAAAGTATTGACGTTAGAAGTCAAGTTTTAAAGTAAGAATCAAGTCAATGTATGTTTCTTAAAGTTTTCAAGAATCTTAGCAAATCATTTTTTAACTTAGGTTTGAAGTTCCTCAAAGGTACAAGTGAGAAAAGAGTAAAGATTGCGTTCAATTCTCAACAGTTATAGGGGACTAAGTAGTCCCTAATAGTTAAATGTCAAGTTAAGTAAGAGAAAGAGTTGAGTTTATTTAACAAAATCTATAAGGGAACTAAGTATTCCTAAAGGTTTATAAATGTTTCACATTTAATTTAAAAGGAAACTAAGAGTTTTGAACTAAAAGGGGAATATTGATTCCAAAAAGGGGGCTATGTAAAGCAAAAGGGTTGAGTAAATTATGTCAATCCAAAGGAAGGAAGATTTATTAAAAGTATGATCTAAAGTATATTTTGGGAGTAGTATTAAGCACTAATGTAGGGACGAGAGTTCACATTAACTCAAGTCTCCATGTAAACCATGAAGCCATCATGGGAATTGATGGGTCAGACATTTTAGATGATCACGTAAGTTTATCTAGTCGATACAATTTGCTAAGTGAGGTCCTATACCAATGTCAAGGTATAGGATGTTCCTTGGGACATATGAGGTGAAATGTTGTATCATCACTTATGCTCAAAGTGATGGTTGTCGGTTAGATAATCTCCCACAAAAGTTATTTTACTTTCATATATAAGTAAACCTGAGTTTGTTATAGCATTTGTTCAACGAACTATGTTTTTTTAAATTATTTTACAAGCTTTATATATTTGGCATGTGTTTTAAATTATTTTATATACATACTTTGAGTTAAGCATATTGTTAAGTTGAGCAGAGCCAAGGTAAGTTAATATTAATCCCTAAAGCTTAAGCCATCATTTAGCTTTCCAACTCGCATACTCGTACATTCAATGTAAAGATTCCAGTTTGCCTGCATTGTTTCATAATTCAAACACAGTTAGCCAGAGTTAGTATGCATCGCTTCGTTGATCCAGTTGAGCACTCCACAATCACTTAGTGAGCCTCCTTGCATTTCGGAGGACAAACTTTTTTTTTTCTATGTTAGATCATTAGGATATTGTAGGGTCTGTCCCAACATCCATCTAAATCAAATAAAAGGCTTCGTAGATAGTAGATACTTCAGATTTGGGGTTTAATTTATCTTAAGTATTTATTTAAAACTTGTTTTATTTCTTTATTTATTTGTGAAATGGGGGGCAAAATCATCATTAATATGTCATATTGAAATAACCGAAATACCAACATCCCCTTGTTTTTCTCCTTAAATTATGGCAATGTCATCAAGCAAACAAGATTTAATTTCTTTGTGAACCAGGGGGCTATGGTGATTGGCACTCTCAAGGTCGATTGTTGTGTTATTATGGTTGATGGAATCAAGGAGAGGAACATGGAGGAAACTCATAGCTCTAGATATTCCCTTAATTTGGGCTCCACAAAGATGTACCGTGATTTGAGAGAAGTATATTGGTGGAATGATATAAAGAAGGGCATTGCAGAATTTGTTGCCAAGTGCCCGAATCTCCAACAAGTTAAAGTAGAACCGCAAAAGCCTGGAGGTTTGGATTAGAATATAGAACTTCTGGAATGGAAGTGGCAGATGATTAATATATATTTCATCACAGGTTTATCAAGGTCTCGCAGGCAGCATGATTCTATTTGGGTGGTTGCCCATAGAACGGCAAAGTCAACAAACTTTTTGCAAATAAACAATATCTATTCTGGAGTATATTAAAATAGATTGTGTATTCAAGATATGGTGAGATTTCATGGTGATCCTATTTCCATTATTTCAGTTAAAGGTGCATAATTTACTGCACAATTCTGTAAATATTTTTATAATTTTTGGGTTCAAAGATGAACTCAAGTACTGTCTTTCATCCTTAAATAGATGGGCAAGCAGAGTGCACTATTCAGACTTTAGAGGCTATATTGACGGCATGAGTGATTGATTACACAGGTAATTGGGATGATCACCTACATCTAGTTGAGTTTTCCTACAGCAACAACTATCAGTCTAGCATCCAAATGGCTCCCTATGAAGCTCTTTTATGGGGTAAGATGCAGATCTCCTATGGCTTCTTAGACGTGCCTGAATACGGGTTCTGATAAAGCACTAGATTTGTTCATCGATCAATGATAGGTGACGTGATTCAAAGAGGTTTCGGGAAGGCAAGAGTCTCAAAAATCCTATATGGATGTTAGGAGGAGAGTATTGGAGTTTCAAGTAGACGATTGCTTACTTGAGTTTACCCCGAAGGGTGTTGTGAAGGTTTTGTAAGAATGGAAACTTAGTCCCCGTATTTGGGACACTTAATAGAATATCCAAGAGAATTGGTCAATGTAGCTATGAGTTGGAGCTACCACAAGAGTTGCATTGGTCGCATCCAGTATTGTCATGTTCATAGTCTCTATGTTGAATAAGTTCTTGGTTGATTATTTTATTATTCCAACCTTAAAATGTTTCGGATCAAGCTGAACATGTCTATGAGGAGATTTTTGATGCGAAATTATAGAGCGCCAGTTTGCAAGTTGAGAACAATATAGCTAAGGATCAGTATGGGTCCTTTAGGAACTAAATTTATTGACGAAGCGACTTTTGTGGAAGCTGAAAGGACATTATAAAGAGATGACCAAATCCTCTTTAAAATCTAGAGAAAAATGCGACCAAGGTACTAGTTTTTTTTAGTACTCTTAATTATGATAAGAATGTGTTTTGTTTGTTGCATTTGCTGTTTGGTGGTGTTTAATTTAATGTCCACTTACCCCTTTAGTGGAAATATGATTAACCTCATTCGAAGAACTGCTCCCACATAGGGTAAATATTGTAACATCTCACAACTAGAAAGAGCTGGAAAGGAGTTGAAAATCATGAAATACTTATTTTGGTAAGTATAAGGAAATCTGGAAATTTTAAGTAAGTTAAAAAGAGTTTTTTGGTCAATTTCAAATGGCCATAACTCCTAGAACAATATGAAAAAGGTGTAGTGAAAGATATCATTTGAAATAATTTCGATCGATCTTTCCAATGCCACCAAGTTTGCGCTATTTCAAGCTTGTATTAGTGACTTATGCCCTTTGGAAGTTGGGCTGGTTGATTAAGGAAATGTCCAATTTCAGGATATTAAAGGTTATTTTAGTATTTACACTACCCTATTAGTTTAATCCATTTTATGGATCTTATTAGGATTTAAGAATGAACTTAGTTTTAGATTTTCGGATATTCACGCTAGGGCTAAGGAGAAAGGAAATTATAAATGAAGAAGGATTTCATCTACCAGGTATGTGAGTCTATCTTAACGTTGGGTTAATTTACCCACGTGCCAAGCATGTTTTATCCGACGTGATTTCATCTAAAAAGATTGAATATTTAATTTTCTTAAATGTTATTCTTTGATTGCTTTCGTTCTTGAACATGAGTTGAAGTTTATAAACTTTTTGAGATAGAAAGTGTTGTTTCTTGATTTCATTGGGTTAGATCTTGGTGTATATGATTTGGGTACATAACTCTAAAGTGAAATTGAAAAGATGAATCGCATTAAAATAATTTAAGGTCAAAAAATGAGAGGAAAACTTTGTCATAGTTGACCTGAGGAAGAACTGGCGCGGCTCCCCCCCCCCCTCCCCCCATAACACTAGTAATGTTGGGTCAGTGCACCAAAAAGGAGTCTCGATCAAGTGAGGCTTGTTGTGGCGGCCCAAACGAAACACCATTTTGAATCGACGTTTTTCTGTGTAATTTAGTTGTTAAAGAAAAAGCCTTTTTAAAAAGTGGTTTTAATACTTCCTATTATTCTACTATTCTAGAATGCTTCTAATCATATAGAAATCATCCATAATGAAAAGATCAATTTCACCTTGAATGCCATAATTTCAAATTCCAAGGATATTTAAGAGCCAAGTCTAAAAATTCCTTATATTCTTTTCAAGAAGTCTTTTGGCAAATTCCTTTAACTTTGTTTTTGACTTAATAATCAATTTTGGTTTAAGAGTCAACATATATGGAGAAAGAAGTTCATTTCAAGTTTCAAAGTCTTTTAGAAATGTTTTGTAACTTTGTTTTAGATCTTAGTTTTGAAATGCAGTTCATAGTAAAGTGAGCATTTCTTCAAAAGAAGTGTAATGGGGATAAGTATTCAATACATATAAAGTTTTTTTTTTCACATTTAAACACGAACGAAACTAGAGTCCAAAAGTCTATTGAGAGGGTATGTGTAAAAAGAAAACTATTATTTACAAGAGAGCTTAAAGCTATTTTGAGAAAATATCCAAGCCAAGAACAAAAGTAATTTTTAAATAAACTTGATCTAATACTATCTTGTATTATATTGAGAACGATATGGGGATGCGAGTTCATATTTACTCAAGCTCCTATAAACTATGTAGCCGTAATTGTCACAGGAATGATCATACTTATTAGGTAATTCCTTAATGTTGCTGAGCATAGTACATTTGAGGCCACTTATGAGTTCAAGTGCTATAATACCGATGGTAGGTATGAAAGATTGTCCTTGGAACGTGAGTTAAGATTCATTATACCATCACTAAGTCTCATAATGATGGTTGTTGATTAGAGAATCTCTACATAAATTATTGTATTTTGATATATATCAGTTTATTGTATTTTTACTTACATTAGGAATTATGTTGTACTTTTTGATATACATAGAGTTGACATCATGTTTTTAAGAAAGATTTTTTTATATTGCATTTGTTTTGTTTTGCTTTATAACAAAATGAGTTTATTTAAGTATTCATGAGTTAAGAAGAGTCATGTTTTTTTTGTATTGCATACTCGTACATTCAACGTACTGATGTCAGTGTTAGTCGTAATCATATAATAATGGGCAGACACAAGTCACCCAGGAGCATCTTCGATTGCCTTTTGATACAAGTTGAGCATTCAGAGTCTATTGGTGAGCCTCCTGCTTTTTGGAGGACTCTTTATTTGATTTTCTTGTTTAGTTCGTAGGATGTTGTGGGGTATGTCATAATATCTCTCTTAATTATGTTAAAGTCTTTATAGATAGTCACATGTTAGTCCTTTGAGTCTTTTAGTATTATCTTTTATTGTTAAAACATATGTTGCCAGTTTTTGCCAAGTCGATTGTTTCAGTTTTAAGTATTCTTAGTTATCATATTTATTTTTCCAGTTCTGTTAAGTTCATTGATGTGATATGATTATTTTCTTCCCCTGAGTTAGGTAAGCTAGACCAAGGGTTCTCTTAGGTCCAACAATGGTCTTCGAGTGCTAGCAATGTCTAGGATGTAAACTCGGGACGTGACCATTTTTTATTATAATTTTATGAATAATTAGTCACTATTCTGTAAACTATATGACTAAGAAGTATAATGATTTCTATGAAATTTATACTAGGTTTGTATAAGATTGAAATATAAATATAGCACATGTTTTTTTTTTACTTTTGTGTTATGTAAAATCGAATGTGATTTCATCATGAAGCAGGGAAATATCCTACGCAAAAACAATGATGTCGTCAAATGGTCCCAATAGGAAGACATGTTCAAGTTATCCTGCGCCAAAACATTGACAGTTGATTTGTTTAAACTATATAAATAATTTCTTTTATTTTGCCTTTTAGAGTTGTGTTTTATTTTTATCGAGACAATATATTCATTGTTTTCCAATAATATTTATTTATAATGCATATAAAATATATAAAAAATCGATATCAAATGCATTACAAATAAGTGTTTAATATATTCTTCATGTCTATACCAGATTAATTCAGTAATCATACCAATTGCTACTACTAGAACTCAAATTCATGTCAGTTTAATATATAAGGTTGTTCATATTAGTGAACAGTTTATAAGGAAATTATGGTGTGTATTTGTTATCCATTTTGCATGCAACTGAATAGTCATTGATGTTATTTAATGTAATTTAGCATGAGTATTAATTTTGTATTAAACTGGTGTCCTACTCTAAACGAAATAAAAGAAGATATATTTATGTTTGTGCAATATTTAATGATCATTATTTTAAATTGTCACATTCATTTAATCCAATATTTATACATATTGTATACCGACTTCATTGATAATATTAAAAAGATGTAATTGAGGTTGGTAACAAATACAAAGATAATTATTTTACATTGATATAATCATTTCATCAAGGTATTTACATAAGTTGAATACCAATTTCATTAATTTTTTATTTATATTTTTTGTGTAGAATATGAAGTTAAAAAAATCAATCATGTATGAATTTGGATGTCAAAAGTATAAAGTTTGGATACCAATTATATGATGGAGTTACTTCATGAACTCTACATTGGTGTTCATTTTGTTCAGTTAATAAGACATTGTTAGTTCATAAACTCTAAATGTTTAATTCAATTGTATGCAGTATGTATGTAACTGTTATTAAAAAAAATTATTATACTCACTTTGTAATTTATCTTTTCGACTAAATAATCAATTGGTATGCAGTCTGTATATGATTAGTATCTTTAAATTATAATATCTAATCTATAACTCATATGTAGTTGGTATCTGGATAGAAGAAAACAATGGATATTATATATCATCAAATACTGAAAACTGTATCAAACACAAAAATATCATCCAAAAGTTTTTTTATAAAATTGCAATTCTTAAAAGTCTAACATGCAATCAATTATCTCAAATTAGATCTGTCTGGTCTTGGTGTAGGATAATTGTTGTTACTTGGAGCATGTTCTTTTGCTATGTGAGACCCACTAAAATTTCTAACAACAGTTCAAGTTAGTTCACTCTTAGTGATCGCACCATCATCGTTCTTTATTTTTTAGTAATGTGATATGATTGTGGCATACATTTGATGATGATAATTTGCATCAATATCAAAGAAACACATATCAATAATTTCATTATTGATGTATTTAGCAAATTGACCTGTGTACAAACAACAATCAGTTGAAAAAAATTGAAAGAAAAATAATTTTAAGAAAGAAATTGAGTTAACATTTCATTCCACATATTATTCATTTTTCATTCTACAGTCACATACATAAATTTTTGTAATACATCATACAAGACATGAAAAAAAATTCACACCAATATTATTAAAACATCATACAAGATTAATGTGCATTATGACATTAAACAAACTACTTTCATAAATTTATCCAACTACAATCAAAATAATATTGAAAACAACATTTAATATCAATTTCATACCAATGTTAAAAATTTAAATACATTAGTGGAGAAATTGAATAAAAAACTTTACGAAAACTACTAATTTCATAGCAATATTAGTCATAATTCATATAGAAAAGAGTAATTTAACAAATTACACTAAAATCACCTAATTGGACTACTGATATCAAATGAATTTCGTATTAATATCAAAACGCATTTCATACCACTTGTATATAATATTATGTCACATTTCACGTCAAATTTAAAAATCATATATTAAAGTCAGATTCATCTCAATATTAATCACACTTTGTTCAGGTTCACACCAATACAAGTTTTGTGCCAACAATATGCATAATAAAAATGTTTTTAACAAAGAAAACATCACAAATCGCATAATTGGATGAAAAATAACTATAATACACTCACCTAAATTAGTTTTTTTTTTTGCCTTTTTGGGATATTGAGATTTCTGAGGCCTTCTTCATTGTTGCTCTTCTTCTTGATGACTTTCAAAACTAACCAATTTCAATATTTGTTGCTTTTTTAACTCATTTACGAAATTCAATTTCTAATAAAAATGTGACATGTTTATTAACTGTTTTCTCCGAACTCCTCTTGTGTATATCTCCTTCCATCATTGAATCATATACATGTGAAGAATTTGTTGATTTTATTTTTAATGAAAAAGAGGAAAGTTGAATATAGCGAGAGAGAAAAAAATTAGTTCTCTGTAAAAAAAAAAAAAGAACGTGGGGGTGGTGGTGTGGGGTTTGTGTATGTCTAAAAGAGGAAGGTGGGGGTGGGGGTTGCTGTGTGAAAAACGAAAAAAAAAACTAAAATGGTGTAAGAGATAATGACAATTGATTCTCCAATATTAGTATTATTCTTGAAGTGGTGTAAGTGATGATTAAGATGTAAAAAAGAAAGATGAATCAATATAAATTCGACGTGTAACTGTAAAAAAAGTATCAGGAATCAATGTAAATCTCTATAATTATGCAAGAGATAATTATTGTGTATTCATTATCTAAACAATATAATAATAATATAAAAATATTAATTATTCGATAAAGTAAAATTTAATTGATTTATAAATAAATAATGATATATTATAATTCGTAATTAAGCAGTTATAAGCAAAAAGAATTTACAAGTAATTTTAAAATCTGTAGTATTATCTTTTAAAAGTGCACTACAACAAAAAGGCTAATTAACGACCAAAATATAGCGACAAGTAATAAATATGGTCCCTAAAACGTAGTTATAAGGATGATATTATTTACTAGTCCCTATTTGAGAATATTATTTTCTAAAAATAAAATAATTGGTCCTTAAATAAAAAAATTTCAGCTGAAACTACAAGAGAACAGTGGGAACAAAAAGTGAAATACTAAAAGGCTCTAAAAGATTCTCTGTCTATATTTAGAATCTAAGACCCCAAAATGGATTAATATAGGTATTAGATTTTTCTTTCTCTCTCCAACAATATGCAAAAATCGCTGATGTATCCTTAATTGTTTTTCTCTCTTCCTCTATGAAACATGCTTTGAAGTCCTTATAAAAGTTGAAGGCATTATAGGCAGAAAAATTTCTAAATCTTGAAGTTTGAAGTCATTTTTTTAGATAAAAACATTTACTCCTCCAGATACATCTCCTTATTTTTTTTGGTATAATCTTCCATTTTTCTTTCTAATGATTCAGGATTATGTGATTAGGCTCTTTTAGATATCCATTATTATTTTGTTAGGACCGAAAATGAATGTTTTGTAGGTAAGGCTAGTGGTCGAGGGTCAAAAAGTAGAGATTTGAGAGTTTATCCAAAAAAAATTCTCTGTTAAGGTTGCATAATTTCTAGGGCTGTCAAGAAACTTTTCTAAGGCTGACATTGATATTATTTTTTCTATAAAGTGATGAATTAGTTGATTATTTTTATCAAATTATGTTATTTAATATTTGGTCATCAGGGGCTCAGCCCATCAGACCGTGTGGACACCTACTTCAACACCTACATAGGAGAACCCTCGTAACCCAACAACTAGAAAACATGCAAAATTTAAAGAAAACAAAGGCAAGTTAAGTAAGTTTAAGAATTTACCCATTCAAAATACAAGTCTACAAAATAGTTTACCAATTTCCAAGGACCTAGTCTGGAAAGTACAAGAGACACTAAGAGAATAACAAGGCCAAATGGACAAACTACACAACTTCAACCTTGTGGTATGAAAGTCAAAGCTTCTAGAGGATTTCTTCGTCTTCACCTAGGGAAACATCACAAATCCTGCATCCAGACTATGTCAAAAGACATAACAAGAGTAGTATAAGTACAACCTCACGTAGTGGTAGGCATCATCGGTCAACCCGACACCTACTTCATAATATATGAACTACACATTAAAAGATCATGTCTGGACTACTCGCTTCTCCCCCCTTAGCATGTTCATTGAATACCTTCAAAATACCACTTATCTCATTCGTAGAGGTCACAATCTAGATGAGCTAACCACATTGTATACTAGATTACCCTACCGCTATACCACCACTAAGACTCGATATGCATACGTTATGTACTAACCACATGTATACTACAAGTACCTTACTACCCCAACCGCCCTCAAGGTTCATAGTCGTACTGTAACATACTGAACCAATTGTATACTCAAGTACAACTACCAACTTACCCACCCGCCCTTAGGTTCCATTAGATCAATATTCAACATACTAACCAATTGTAATAATGACAGTACCACTACCAACCCCCAGCGCGGGACCTATCCGCATAGAGAGAGAGGAGTGAGGGTTCGATGGGGGAAGGTAGTAGAAGATGAAAGAGTATGGATCGAAGTTGCATCCCTTAAGATTCAATTAGAATATAGCTTAAACCTACTAACCACTTGTCATACTACAAGTACCTTCGACTAACCAAGCCCAAAACCGCCCCCATCCTTCCTTTTCAATTCTCTCTTCTCTTAAATAGAACCCTAACATCTAGATTACATATACCCCTCAATGATATTACACTAAGAACATATTTCCCATACAGCATAGGCTTTTCTTCCCCTTCTTTTTTTCTACCCTTGCTTGACAAGACGGTTTATATGGCCGGGGTTGAAGGGAGGTGTTCATGGACAGAAAGTCAAAGTGTTAGCATGCCGGAACGTGGACATTTGGTCAAAGTTTATGCCAAAATGTGGCAACCAATCCCAGTTAGAGTGACGGAAAGTGGCAGTAAATCCCATTCATATATCAATAACATATCAAGATCACACATTCAAGTCATGATTTCATGGTATAA
The DNA here is from genome assembly GCA_027704765.1 of Solanum habrochaites. Taxonomy (NCBI): domain Eukaryota; kingdom Viridiplantae; phylum Streptophyta; class Magnoliopsida; order Solanales; family Solanaceae; genus Solanum; species Solanum habrochaites. The sequence continues at coordinate 22,453,275 of JAKWJA010002497.1, forward strand.
ATATTCATATATCCCCTTTCAATATCTATGATCAATATTGTAACATTCATACATATACAAGTATCAGAATGAATCAAAGCAAGTATATATCACACATCATCATAACAACCCCACCCTCACCTACTCACAAAGTTAGCTAAGAGGGTCCGCTCCTGTGCGCCTCATTTTAATTGATGTTCCCGTGGGGGGGGGGATGGAGAAGAAGGTCTCTATATTTTAGAAGGTTGGGGGGGGAGTTGGCAATTAGCTCTTATAATCCAGGGCGGGGGAGAGTTTGCCCATTCCCCACTGTGAAATTGTCCCTCCTTCTCTTTCTTGGTGATCACATAGTTTGTTCTGAGTTTTTCTTTAACCTGACTACAAACTCCTTATCACCATTATACCATCACCTATATACAAACCCCTTTCCCTCCTATAAAAAATTACATATCCTTCTTTCGTTAACCTATCTGTCCCGCCCGTCCTCTTACCGCGCCAACTCCGTCTCTTTCCTTCTCGGTCCCAGCTTCGCCGAGCCACCCTTCCACGGCCCTCTTTAACCGGTACACCTTCCGACCCCGGGGAGGGACATTTCTTCCTGACGGCGCCCATTCTTCCTGTGTCTGGCGCCTTATCCATTTAGTCCAGTAGTGCTCATGGTTGCCTGACGCTTTTCCTCCTATATAGCATTCTTTCTCCGACGTGCGCCGTTCCCGGACGACCGGAGCCTCTCTCCCCGACGGGAGGGGTCGTCTCTACCTCACTCCTCATTCCTTCTTCTACGCCGTTGCAGGATTGACAGCCCCCTTTTCTAATATCCTAACATCTTTTTTACAATTTTTAGACCCTGTTATTTACTTTCCCCATTATTTAATGTATAAAAGTCATTTAGGAGTCTAGACATCAAATGTCAAGTACGTCCATTCCGTTCTAAAACTATTGTCAGAGTTTTGTGGTGCCTTAGCACCTATTTGACTAGGTGTTAGGATTCAAAAATGATGACATTTAGTCGATAGGTGTATCTAAAATATAATAGAGTTAGTTTATAATCGAAATGTATTGGTAAGACCCCCAAAGGAACAAACAATGTCCCTTGAGAAGGACCCTTCCAAAAGTGGGTAAAAGTTGTCAAGAGACAGTGTCACCAATGAATGCCATCGATGATCCGTTGGGGAATAATTGGGGCGTCGATGCCTCTATCAATGGTCACTTAGCCAAATCCTTGAGAGTCTTGTTTTCACAAGTCTCTGTCAAAAATGACGGACCAATAGGACGGAGGGTCCTGTGGTCTTCGTTTGACAAATGGACCGTCTGTCGTTGTCTCATTTGTTAGACCACTATTTTGTTGTACGTTATCAAATTGGTTAAATTAATTAATTAGGTGGTAACTTAATTATTAAGGGGTTAAGGGAGGTATAATTAAGTTTTTTAATGACCTATATAAAGACCGTAACCCAATTAGACTAACCTAACACTCATAATTTCCCAAACCCAAATTGCTCCTCCTTCTCTCTTTTTCCTCTCTCCCAAAGAAACCACATTAAAGACCAAGCTAGAGGTGCTTTAAGGCTACTATTATAAAAGTTTCTCCATAAAAATTCATCAAACAAAAATTTATGGGATCCCTTTGACCTTTGAGATTTCTTTCCCCAAAAAGTTCCATCAAATTGATTTCACAAGTATGAAATTTAAGTAGATTTTCATCCAATCAAAAACTTATTTGGTTAATTCATTTGTTTATGATTTTTTTTGGATATTACGAATAGATTAACATGTATTATAACTCAATTATGTTACGTCTTGATATAGTGTCTTTATTGTAGAAGATGACCTATTCCACTAAGCCCTAGGTTATGATCTTGAATTGAACTGTCTAGTATTGATGTGATTGGCTTGGTTAATGTGTGAATAAATATCCTATGATGTTATTGGAGAGAATTTAGGAATATATTGAGATGAATTGTAGTGCCTACCTGCTAGTTCTGAGTAATTGACCTCGATGGTTGAGTGACTATGAACTGTATCTAGTCTCAATTCTAGGCTATAAACTAGTGATGAAATTGTTGTATAAATTGATTCATTTCATCCAATTATTTTGTTGTTAATCTTATTGAACTATTTCGTTGTTGGGTAAGTTGGAGGTTAATATAAGACCTTGATGATGCATTGTGAAGAGCTTGAGTATGTCTTGCGAATCCTATGCTTAGTTTCAATGTGGTTACTTCTTCTTAGTCATATGTTGTAAATTTAAGTAGACCTTATATGGAAGATTTGATAGGGATTGTATATGTCGATTAAATGTCTTTCGAACTATGGATTGTGTGCGTTATTTGCTAGATGTAAATGTTATAAGGATGGTGAATCACTTACCAAAGTGTCCTATTAATGATGTAACTATGTAAATGTGCTACTTCACTTATATTTAATTGTAATGAAAGGACCAATACTAATGTAATTTTTTATGAGCTATGAAGATGATGATTATACAAGGGATTACCCTCTAACCCCTACCACCCAAAAAAATTTATTTATGCTTTAATACAGGTATTAAAGACATTTTCAAAAGGAACTCTAATTAGGCACGAGTAACTAGAGTTAGGATTGTTCCTTCCACATGGGGAAGGTAGGATGACAAATGTACTCATGAGATTGGATACTACAATTCATGTAGCATAAAGTGGGTCCAAACTATATCTCCTAGTTCTTGAGCTATATTTCATAGGAATACTCGCTAGTGTATCCACTTAGTTGCTCAGTTCTTATTGGTACTACCTTAGCAGTAGTCCTCGGCTTCCTTCGGTTAGGCTTCCATAACACCAGATTCCACATTAGCTCCCTGTTCTCTATCGATTAGGAAGATGTTCCAAAGGTAAAATGAACTAAAGGAATGACTCAACTGCGAATAACTTGAGAGGGTGTGATTTAGTCTAGTATGGGACTCTACCTAAACATTATAATAGTTATCCTTGAGGGAAGTCTTAGGAGGAGGTTCTTATATATGTATATGCTTATAAAGGTTCATGATATGTATATTATGATCTTGCACATTAATGATACTATATGATTAATTGTTTCACTATGAATATGTGTTTGGTCTCTATTGCTAAAGTATGATGTTATGTACTGTTAATGATATGCAATGTGAAGTTTTACATTGGTTATGATGTTTGTTAGGGTTAGTTGATTAAGTAAGGTTATATGGCTTTGCTTAGTCATTGCACAAGTGGACTTAGTAAGAGTCATAAGTATTTGTCTTGCTTTGATTATGTTGCAATGAACTCCTATTCGTACTTTTTGATGTTATAACATGATGATAGAGTTGTGTTGATTATATATGCAAGTATGTTGATATTCTTAATGAACTTTTTGTAGGATTTATGTTGTTCTTGTGATGTACATGATCTTGAACTTAATGAATATGTTTTTTATTGATTGGTACGGTCTTCTTTTATGTTAAAAGGCTTTTGGGCAAAGGAAATATGCACTTTAATGAAGTTCCTCTTTTTATCATGACTTTCATGTAGTGTGTTCAATTACTCTGATAATAGTACAAGTGATGTACTAACCCCATTTTCTTTCTTCCTCTCCCTTTTCACATTTTTTAGGTTCGTTCCTTGAAGTGCGTGTTAAGACCACGTTGATGGAAACTTGTAATTCTCACTAATCCAAGTTGGTAGGGGTCCTTACCTTTTTGAGGACAATGTCCTCACTATTCAAGCTATTGATTTGTCCTAGTCTTAAAGACACTATGTTTCAGTGTCTTTCTTTGAGTACTAAAGATTGTATAGGCATATTGGAAACTATTGTATGGTTATATGGGATAATCCCAATTGCTTCTACTCTTGTTAAGATGGTTATCAGATGAGACATACGGTTTTTGACTATGTTATATCTTATATTTCTATGTACACTAAATGAAAACAAAGTAATCTTCATATACGAGGGTCTATGTATATTCGATATGACTATATTATGTGTATGCGAGAGTTATATGTAAAACTCAAGATAGATAAAGAAAAGTATATAATTTTTCCACAAAATTTTACCTATAAATGTAATGATGTAAGCTATGAGGCTAGTCTTAGTCCTCAAAGAGAACGACGACGCCGGTTACGTCTAGAGGGTGCTCCTCGTATGTGACAAACTTGGTATCAAAGCATGAGGTTGAATATTTTTAGAGTCGATGTCTCACTTAACAAAGTCTATGTATATTCTCATTCATAATTGTGAAGCATTCCAAACTTATGAATTGGAAACTATAAGATGTTTAGGAAAATCTCCTTTTTTTGTAAATCCAATATCATGCCTCTAGAGTCTTGGCTATATGTTCCCTTTGCAACTAATCATTTTATTATGACTATAGGCAATGAACACTCGAAGAACAGAAGGTCAAAGACTTGATGAAAAGATTGCCAATGCGGGAGTTCCTCCCCTAGGCAATCAAGTTCCTCCTCTTGAAGAAGTTGCAAATGATGACAAAGATCCGGTCAATCCTTCACCTCTGGTGAATGGCCACATAAGGTCTGCCATTCTCCAAATGGACCAAGTCATTACTACTCAATTACAAGTTGTCACTACTCAAGCACAAGCCATGACGGCGCAGGCTGACTGGCAGGTTGTCCCCCGAGGAAACCCACACGTTGGCACCATGTCCTCCCATTTGAGGGATTTCATTAGGATGAATCCTCCTACTTTCTATGGTTCCAAAGGGGATGAAGACCCCCCCAGAGTTCATTGATTAAACCTATAAGCTCCTTTATGTTATGGGGATGACTACTAGTGAGAAGTCTGAGTGATCCACTTATCAACTTAAAGTTGCGGCCCAAACTTGGTACGCTCAATGGAGAGACAATAGGCCCTTAAGAGGTGGACAAATGACTTGGGAGATTTTCAAGAAGAATTTTCTTGATAGGTTCTTTCCTTGGGAGAAGAGGGAATTCAAAGTTGTGGAATTTATAAACCTTCGTCAAGGAGGTATGAGTGTACTTGAATACTCTTTGAAATTCACTAAATTCTCAAAGTATGCTCTTACTTTGGTTTTCGATCCTAGAGATGAAATGAGCTGCTTAGTGATCGGAGTGTCAGATGACTTAGAAAAAAAGTCATTCGACTATGCGAATGAATCATTCCGTCTCAATGGTTCATGCCACAAGTTGAGAAACAAGAGCTAAGAGAAAGAGTGAGATGCAAGACGGCAAGAATCTTTTGAATGGTTTTTTCTTCAAAGGCTAGTCTTGGATATCCAAGACTCCTAGGTTTACGAAAAGTTCTTCTAATCAGTTTCCTACCAACTTCCCCAAGGCTCGTGATAAGGGTTTCAACCCTAGTCTCAAAGGGTAGAGGTACTACTCACCAAGCAAAAGCCAACTTTGTGGAAAGTGTGCAAGAAGCATTATTGCGATGCCTTATTGGGACGGAAAATTGCTTTAGGTCTGGTAAGAGTGTTCACAAGGTTAGGCATTTCCTAAATTTGGAAGGGAAAGACAAAGGTAGAGGGGAAAGGTAGTGGTTCTAATGTTGATGCTTCGAAGAAGAAACAATTGTATGCTCTCCGCTCTAGAGGTGAGCAAGAGACTTCTCCCAATGTGGTAACCGGTATGTTGAAATCATTCTCTATTAATGTGTATGCTTTACTTTAATCGGGGGCTACATTATCTTTTGTAACTCCTCTAGTAGCTAAAAAGTTTTACAATTGCCCAATATTCTAAATGAACCTTTCATGGTAACCACCCCGGAAGGTGAGTCGGTGGTTGCAAAAAGAGTATATAGAAATTGTCCTATAATTTTTCCCAATAGAGTGACTCGTGTTGACTTAGTAGAACTTGATATCTTTTTTTGATGTCATATTTTGTATGGATTGGTTTGCATGCTGCTTGCCTCCATAGATTGTAACCAGGGTGGTGAATTCAGTTTTCGAATGAGCCCATTTTATAGTGTAAAGGGCATTCTATTCCTAGTGTCTATTCCCTAAGGTCGTATCAGTTCTTTTTTGAAGCTGAATATGGATGATCTCTAAATGGTGTTATACCAATATAAGGTTCCAAGAATAGGATCTGAAATCCTCCCATTGACTCGGTCCCCGTAGTGAGGGAATTTCAAAGATCTTTGCTAATAATCTTCCCGATATTCCTCTCTAGCGGAAAATTGATTTTTGTATTGACTTGCTACCGGATTCCAACCCCATTTCAATTCCTCCAATCAACTGGATCCGGATGAATTGAAAGAGTTGAATGCATACCTCAAAGATCTAATTGACAATGGCTTCATTCGACCTAGTATTTCTCAATGGGGTGCTCCGTTATTGTTTGTAAGAAAAAAAAAATAGGTCCCTTAGAATTTGCATCGATTATCGCAAACTCAATAAACTCACTATTAAGAACAAGTATCCTTTACCTTGGATAGACGACTTGTTTGATTAACTCCAAGGGGAAAGATGATTTTCTAAGATTTTTAGCTTGAGATCGCGGTATCCACACACAAGTAGGGTGAGAGGTGTGGATATCCCAAAATGACATTTTGGACGAATATGGTCATAATAGTTCTTTAAGTAATGTCCTTTGTCTCACTAAGCCCGGTGCGCATTTATGGATCTCATTATAGGGTGTTTCGAAGTTACCTAGATTCATTTGGCATTGTCTTCATTGACGACATCTGGTCTATTCAAAAAATGAGGGTGAACAGATGGATCACTTGAGGGTGGTGTTACAAGTTCTTAAGGAGAACCAAGTACTTGCTAAGCATAAAGAATGTGAGTTTTTGTTGAGGTCCGTGGCGTTTCTTGGTCACATCATCTCTAGTCAGGGGGTTGCGGTTGATTCAAGATCACTAAGGCATGAAAAATTGGCCTAGAACACTAACTCCAACCAACGTTAGGATTTTCTTGGGTTTAGAGGGTTATTATAGGAGGCTTGTGGATAGTTTTTTGTCGATTGCGTCTCCCTTTATCACTTTGACCCAAAAAAGTATGAAATTTGAGTGGTTGGAAGCATGTGAAAGAAGCTTCTAAATCATGAAAGATAGGCTTACTTTCTCTTTGGTGTCAACTTTATCGGAGGGTACCAAGAGATTCGTTATGTATTGTAATGCATATCAAGTGGATTTAGAGTGTGTGCTTATGCAACATGGGAAAGTAATAGACTATGCCTCTAGGTAACTGATGATCTTGAATTAGCTTTCATGGTTTTTTCCTTGAAAATATGGAGATATTACTTGTATGGTGTTCATGTTGACGTGTATACCGACCATAAGAGTCTTCAATATGTATTTACTCAAAAGGAGTTGAATCTCCCACAAAGAAGGTGGTTGGAATTTTTGAAAAATTACGACATGAGTGTTCTTTATCACCCCGGCAAAGCCAACGTTGTTACGGATGCTCTAAGTCATAGGAACATGGATAGTGTGTCTCATGTAGAGGAAGCCAAGAAAGACCTTGTGAAAGATGTTCATAGGTAGGCTAGATTCGGTTTTAGATTAGAAGATTCTACGAATGGTGGTTTTATGGTCCATCATAACTCTGATAAATCTTTGGTGGTTGAGGTGAAGTACAAACACCATATTGATCAAACATTGATGGAGTTGAAGGAATATGTTCCTGGTAAGCTTAATGAGTCATTCTTTTGGGGGGGGGGGGGGAGTCTTGAGGTATCAAGGAAGCTTGTGTGTTTCCTTCCAAAGTAGATTGGTTGGATGATACCGGATTACTGGAGAAAAGAAAGCTCATGGGTCCTCTTACTCCATTCATCCGAGTTCAACAAAGATGTACCATGACCTTAAAAACGTGTTTTGGTGGGAAGGCTTTAAGAAGGATGTAGCGGTGTTTTTCCCCAAGTGTCCAAATTGCAAACAAGTGAAAGATGAACACCAAAATTCTTGTGGTTTACTTCATGAAATCCAAGTTCCTAAATGGAAGTGGAAAGATATTAATATGGATTTAATGTTAGGTTTTCCTCGGACACAAAATTGATATGACTTCTTTATATGGGTGGTCGTCGATAGGTTGACCGAATCCACTTATTTTATTCCCATCAAGTCTACTTAACTGGAAAAGGATTATGCAAGGATCTTTATAGATGAGATTTTGTGTCTCTATGGTATTCCATTATTCATTATATCGGATAGGAGTGAACAATTCAGATCTAGGTTTTGGAGATCATTCAAAAATGTGTTGGGTACAAAGGTGAAGATAAGCACCGCTTTTTATCCGCAAATGGATAGTCAAGCGGAAATTTACTATTCAAAACCCTTGAAGGATACTCTAAAGCTTGTATAATTGATGTCAAGGAAAATTGGGATAAGAAACTTTCATTTTGGTGGAGTTGTTTATAAACAAAGCTACCTTCATCTATATTTATTGACTCCTTATGAAGCCTTGTATGGTAGGAGATGTAGATCGAAGTTGGATGGTTTGAAGTGGAATGAGTCTTCACTTTTGGGCCCGATTTTGATGTATACAACTTGGAGAAGGTTTCATATGATAAAAACATCACTTCCAAACTGCCTATCGCCGGCAATATTCTTATGCCGACCAAAGGAGAAGGGAATTAGAGTTTGAAAAAGGTGATAAGGCGCATCTAAAAATTACACCTATGAAAGGAGTTGGGTGAGATCCTTGAAAGAAAGGGAAGTTGATTCCACGTAAATGTGGTGCCCTTGAAAAATCTTGAAAAAAGAGTATATTTTTGGTGGGCATATGAGTTGAGGTTTCCTAGTGAACTGGCTTCGGTTCATTTCGTTTCCCAAGTTTCAATGTTTAAAAAGTGTATCTATGATCCCGAATCTATTATTCCTATTGAGGGTCTTCGTGTGCAAGAGAAGGTTCCGGTTAAATCCTTGATAGGAAGGTAAAGAAGTTAAGAAATAAAGAGGTGGATTATGTAAAGGTGTTATGGAAGAATCACCTAGTTTATGGTGCAACATGAGAGGCCGAGGCCGACATGAAGTTCCTACTAATAATGAAAATAATGATTAAACTTGAAAATGTTGGAGTTTTTGGTAAAGGTTTGCAAAAGGGATTTGTTATAGTAACGTTACAGGTAAATGTGACTATTAAACTTGAAACTTGTCAATTTTTCTCTTTTTGTTGTTTTGAGTGTTGATGTAGTCAGTGATATTGAGATTGCTGATAGATTGAGTCTTGGATAATTGACTCCATAATATATGGTGAACTGTTGTCGTTATCAGAAGGAAATTCCTCATATGGTGATTATTGAGCTTTATGTGTTGTAATTGAAGTTTTGAATTGATATGTTCAAAAATACCATGATTGATACAACTCATGTTGATATGTGTTCTGTGGGTTTCTAGTCTTGAGTCTATTCCTTCCTTGTAATGAATTTTAGTGTCATTCGTGGACGAATGTTCCTAAAGGGGTGGGGGGATAATGTAATACTCTAGAAGTCTAAGACGCGTTCTTAAGCCTAAATAGGTGTCAAAAGGTTTAGACACTGTTTTAAGGTCAAATTTAATGTATATAAGTCATTTAAAATGTCTAGACATCAAAACGTCGTGGAACGTCAATGACTTCCGGAAACTAGTTCAAGAGGTTCTAGTGTGCCTTAGCCTATTAGACTAAGTTTTAGAAGTCAGAAAATGATAAAAATTTGTGGAAAGGTGTATCAAACATAATAGAGTTAGTTTATGGTCTAAATGTTTGGGTACGACTCCCAAGGAAAAACCAAGGGCCCTTTAGGAGGACGATTCCAAAAGTGGCTAAACGTTTTCAAGAGACGGTGTCACTAACGAATGCCATTGACGAGCCGTTGGTAAATCGACGGGGCGTCTATGCCTCCATCGATGGTAACTTAGAAAAATCCTTGGGAGGATTGTTTTGACAAGTCTTTGCCCAAAATGACGGACCAATAGAGCGGAGGGTCTTGTGGTCGTCGTTTGACAAACGGACCGTCTATGATACCACTATTTTGCTGCACATTTGTAAGTTTGTTAAATTAACTAATTAGGTGGTTACTTAATTAGTAGGGTTTAAGGTAGGTATAATTAAGTTTTTTATTGACCTATATAGAGACCCTAACCTAATTAGACTAAATCTAACACTCAATTAAGTGCCCAACACCCAAATTTCTCTCTTTTTATCGTGCTCTTCGGGGCCCAGAGAAGACCCATTGAAGACCAATCTAGCAGTGGGTTCTACGGCTTCTAGAGATCAAAGTTTCTCCATAAAACTTCATCAATCAACAAGGTATGGGATCACTTTCACCTTTGAGACTTCTTTCTCCAAAGGATTCCATAAAATTGATTTCAAAAGTATGAAATTCAAGTGGATTTTCATCCAATACAAAATTGATGTGGTGAATTTATTTGTTTATGAATTATTTTTTATATTATGAATAGATTACATTTTGAAATTGACTCAATTATGTTACTTCTTTATATATTAGACTCAATTGTAGATGAGGACCTATTCCCCTTAGCCCTAGGTTATGATCTTGACTTGAACTATTTAGTATTGATGTAATTAGCTTGGTTAATGTGTGAATAAATATTATATGATGTAATTGGGAGAATTTAGAAAATGTTGAGATGAATTGTAGTCATACCATGCTAGTTCTGAGTATGAACCTAGATTGGTGAAGTATTGAAGTAGGACTATGAACTGATCTAAGTCTCAATTCTAGGCTATCAACGAGTGATGGAATTGTGTATAATGATTATTCTATATTAATAGTTAGTTAATCTTATGTGATGATATTTCCAGTTGGGGTTAAGTGGAGGTTGATAGTGAGACCTTGATGATGGCATGGGGAAGGAGGCTTGAGTATGTGTTGGATCTTATTCTTTACTTCCAATTGTGGTACTGGTGCTAAGTAAGGATGTTGTATTTAAGTAGGGACAATATATTAAGATTAATAGGGTTCTGATCTAATGGCGAATTAAAATTTGTATTGAACTATGGATTGTGAGTTATTTTCTAAGATGTAAATGTTATAAGGATGGTGATAACTTACCAATGTGCCTTATTATGATGTGACAATGTAAATGTGCTAACCTCACTTATATTAATTTTAATGAAAGGACAATACTAATGCAATTCTTATTGAGCTATGAAGATGATGATTATACAAGGGATATACCCTCTAACCTACATTAATTTATGCTTATTAATAAAAGTATTAAAGACATTTCAAAAGGAACTCTAGATTAGCAACGAGTGAACTAGAGTTAGGATTGTTCCTTCCACATGGGGAAGGTAGGATGACAAATGTACTCATGAGATTGGATACTACAATTCATGTAACATAAAGTGGGTCCAAACTATATCTCCTAGTTCTTGAACTATATTGCCCCCATAGGAATACTAGATAGTGGATCCACTTAGTTGCTCAGTTCTTGTTTGGTACTACCTTAGCAAGTAGTCCTCCTTCCTTCGGTGTAGGATTCCATAACACCAGATTCCACATTAGCTCACGTGTTCTATATTGATTAAGGAAAGATGTTCCCAAAAGGTAAAATGAACTAAAGGAATGAACTCTAACTGCGATAACTTGAGAGGTGTGATTTAGTCTAGGTATAGGTATGGGACTCTACCTAAACATTATAATAGTTAGCCTTGAGGGAAGTCTTAGGAGAAGTTTCTTATATATGTATATGCTAGAATTGTACATAATACGCCATATGATTGATCTGTACCATTAATGATCTAATGATGGTTGGAGAGCTAGGTGCGAAGAGGTGTAAAAATTGAGATAACCTTATTGTTTGTGCCATAGTAGATAAACTTCCACCCTTCTTTGATAGGAATTTCAAAACACTATTAGTCACAAATAAAAGGAAACCTTTCTTGAACAACTTAATGAAAATCCGCATGGAAGAAGAAGCAAAAGGGCCAGATGCACTTTTACAAATAGAGGAGAACACCATCACATCGAAGGTTCAATTAATTTTACTTCGAATAATGCTACTCTTTAAACTAACAAAAATATTCTTTAACGCTAAGAAGAAAAAATTCAGAAAAATAATGGTAGACCTCCCAAAAAAATAATGGGTGTGAAAAATCACTAAAGCACCAAATCAAACAAGTTCAAGAAAAGGGACCATGCTTGTTGTGCAAGAGTGGGCTTGAATCTCCTTAAAATTTTTAGTTGAAAAAAACTTACAAGATAATAAAATTGAAATATTACAAGTTGAAAATAAAATGAAGAAATTAAATCTTTAAGCTGAGACGCGGATATCTCGTCTTCTTTAAGGAGATTCAAGCCCACGCCCCAGCAAATGTGTTCACCGGCCAGCAGTTTTCTTTGACTTGTGCCCCTCAGGATACAAAAACCTTCACAAAGTATAACTCAACAACTCTTGCACAAGAGTTGAGTCCAAAGCTCTACAAAAAAGCACACCTCCCTTCAACTAATAAGACTCCTTTTAGCCGAACTCTTCACTATTGTTTTCTCTTGTGTTTGTTGTGTGTATCAAACCAAAATGAAGACCCACCACTATTTATCCTACAAGAAAAGTCTTCGTAGCAATGAATAGAAGATTATAGAGTAGTAAATAGTGAGATAATGGCCTTAGGAGGTTCATTAGTTACAACGGGAGTACAATAGGTTACAAAGAGTAATGGAAGAATATTAAGATGAAATAAAGTATTGGATAACCCAATGCTAATGGATGATGTAGTAGAATATATCCATTCCAATGTTTATGGAATGTTTTTACTTACTAATATGAATTTAGCCAATAAAGTCAAAAGTAATGGCTATTTACATGGTACAAAGTCACAGATTGAATAAAATGATTTAAAATTGGCAGTTAAAACACCAAATGATTACCAATGTCATTTCTTATAAATCCAAAATAAAGCAATTAATATTTAAATATTATATAACATGCTAATAAACCTAACAATACCCCACTCATTTTAATATTAGATACGAGAGTATATCAGTTGAAGGAAGATACAAATAAGTGAAGGGTGCTGTGCATTTAACCTCCACTAGTGAAAACAAAATTGTACTCGAGAGTCGTAGTGGTTCTCAGACTAGAACTATGGACTGCTGAAGGAAAACTAAAAATTCACTGTCACCAAATAATAAGCGAGGGGTTGACATGAGCTTTAACAGCCACCACGTTATGGCCATTGTGCTATCCCGGTTCCATGAGTGATTGAGAAAAGCCCCATTCTACATAGAGGGGCCTACTTCACACATCAGTATAGGTGAAATCTGTCGAGAATGCTCCTGGTAGATTAACCCGTTACCCATACGGGCTACAAATATTCCATTAAGAGTTTTATCGAACTCACCTTCACAAACTATAGAAAACAATGCACTTCACATCACAGGAGGAGTAAAAAATAGTTGCATTTTTCACAACAAGTCAATCATTTATGATTAGGTTTTCCCTTTAAACCTTGTTATAGGGATCTCTGTCCCAATGTTGGGTTTCTTCATATATGACTCAAGGATTTGAGGATTTAATTCCCATACCCCTGAGGTGCCTCCAGACCTTTTCTCTTGTTAGGCCTTCGTAAGAGGATCTGCAAGATTATCACCAAGGATTTGAATAATCAACAAGTAATGGTACCATTTGTCAAATACGGATTACATTACTGTGGTTCCCATTATAGGTATGGATTGACCGTGCTAATAACGGTTTGAACTCTACAATTGCAGCAGTGCTATCACAATTGAATTAAAAAAGGGGATGGTTTTTCAAAATAAAGGGAATTTCCAAAACAATTAAAATCTGTTTAAACCAAGTTCGATTACTCACAGTGAAGCTAGAGCACTTAGTTCAGCCTCCATGGTAGATGTTAGGAAATATAGTTTGCTTTTTTTGATCTCCAACCAAATAGCACTCAAACACATAAAGTAAATACATAACCAGTGGTAGAGCAAAGAATCACCTTGACAATTGTGTTCTCCAATCTGAATAACCAAAGCATTCAAGTTACAGTAGGGATAGTTTAGCTCAAGTCGGCCGTGGTTCTATGGCGGTCAAGGAAAGATGTTCACAAAAAGGTTTATATAAACTTAAAGAATGAAAATCTAACTACGAAACTGAGAGGTGTGACTTAGTCTAGGTATGGGTATGGGAACTCTACCTAAAAACATTTAAAGTTAGCCTTGATGGAAGTCTTAGGAGAAGTTGTCTATATGTTAGCTTATAAAGTGACATGATAGGATATGATGATCTTGCACACTAATGATTAATTATTATTATTAAGTGCTTCACTCATAAATATGTTTTTGGTCTCTATTGATAAAGTATGATGTTATCTACTCGTAATGATGTTATATGAATTTGGATATTGGTTATGTTTCTTGTTAGGGTTACTTGATTAAGTAAGGGTTTGGGGCTTTGCTTAGTCATTTCACAAGTGGACTTAATGAGAGCCATGAGTAAATTGTCTTACATTGGTTATGTTTTAATGAACTCCTATTCGTGCTTGTTGATGTTATAAATTTATGATAAAGTTGTCTTGATTATATGTGCAAGTATGTTGATATGCTTAATGAATTGTCTAGGTTTATTATTTTTTGTCTTGTGATGTACATGATCTTGAATTAATGAATGTGTTGTATTGATTGGCATGGTCTTGTTGTATGTGCATCAAGGCTTTTCAAAGTAAATTACAGATTTTAATGAAGTGTCCCCTTTTATCATGATTTCATGTTGTGTGTGCATATGGTCTAATACTTAGTACAAGTGATGTACTAACCCATTTTCTCCCTTTTCCCCAACATTTTAGGCTCCAGTCGTTGAAGGGATTTTGAGACGACTTTAAAGGAAGATTTGGAATTCTCACTCATTCAAGTTGGGTAGGTCCTCACATTCGGAGGTCAATGCCACTATCAAGTTATTGAGGTTGTTCTAGTCTGAAAGACAATATGTTCATTTCTTTCATTTGATTACTAAAGATTGTATAGCCTATATGTGGCTCCTATTTTATTGTTGTATGGGCTATGCCCTACTCTATTACTCTTTTTTAGATGGTTATGAGATGAGACATCCAGATTTCTGACTATGTTATATCTTATATGTCTATCAGCAATAAAAGTAGAAGACTAAGTAATCTTCCTATACTAAGGGTCTATGTATACTCGATATGACTATAATATGTATATGTGAGAGGTACATGTAAACATCAAGATAGATAAATAAAAGTTTTAAATTATTCCGTAAATTTTGACATATGAATGTAATGATGTAGGCTTAGAGGATAGTCTTAGTCCTCAAAGAGGATGACGACATCGGTTACGTCTAGGGGGTGCTCCCTAGATGTGACACTAACCTACCTGGTCGCCAAGAAATTTGCACAGAGCTTTTATTTTGTTTTGAAATTTTCCTGATCGCTATGGTGAATTTGGCAAGGATTTTGCAAGATTCCACCATCCTCATGCTAGATAGCTCCCTCTCATTCTTTTCCCAACTTGAAATAATTTTTCTGCTATTTCTAAAATAATTTATGACCTACTATGGTACTTTAGAAAGATGAAAAAATAAGGATTTCTCGTAACTCCAAATTCTCCCTCGCTAATACCGATGAAGCGTGGTAAGTTGCATCGTTGCCACGCCAACGACAGTCATCCTGCTGTAGTGGGATAGTGTCATAAAATTTTGCGGATTTTGTTCTTCTCAAATAATGACGGTTCGGGCCGTTAGAAATTTAAGTACCCAGTTTGTGTGCTTTGATTTTTAATTTCATTTTTATTGTATTACTAGTATATTTTATTACACTAAAAAGATTGGACGATAAAGAAACAAAATTGTTAATGAGATTTGTTGAGGTATCTCATTATTTTGTGTATCAGTAGCTTTAGGATTAGAAAATAAAAAAACAAAATTGTTTAAGTAGATCTTTTTTAAAGCATTTAATAATTTTTTGTCTATGAGTAGCTTTAGATTAGGGACGATAAGAAATAAAAATTGTATGAGTTCGTTAAAGATCTGGAAAATTTTACTTGTTGTTATCAGTAGTATTATAGTTTAATCTATTTCTCCTTTTTCAAGATTTTGCAATTTCTTGAACAACATTGACTCGAAACTAGATGTTAATCTTTGATTTTAGCCACTATTGTGAATATCAAGTTGTTCTGTGATCTATACAGCTTTCATGTGTTCAATAGTAGAGTCCAGAATCCCTGAGCAAAATGCACTTTAAGAGAGTTGTTGAGAAGTAGTAGTATTATTAATTACTATTGGTGAAATTGTTTTCTCTAACACTCTATTGGTTGAAGTTAGAAAAATATAGTTTCAGTGAATTCTGTTTGTACTTACTTTTGATCAATTTACTGTATTCATTATTTGATTAAAGTTAAGTTATCAAAAGAACTTTAAAATTATGTGTTTCATATACTTCATAGTAGTTACCTTTTTGTTGTTATTTAAAATGTTGTTTTGAATTGTTCTTTTCTACTACAACTATGGGTGCATATTGATTTCTAAAGTTTCTACTTGGTGCATTTTTGAAGTCTTAAGCTACTTGGAAATTTGTGGTTGTTTGTCATTGTTGTTTTGTGGTTCTTGATATCAATTAGATTCTAGATGTTTACTAAAATTGCTTGGATTGTCATGTAGTTTGATTAAAAATTATTATGGGAGAATGGCTGATGAGTTTAAGTGATGGTGTTTTATCCCTAAAAAGTATTTGCATGTTGATAAATTGAGAATCGAAAAGTGGTAAAAATAGTCTATAAATAAATTTGGATCACATTAATAGTACCTAACCTCTTGTAAAGTGAAAAAAATGCAAAGAGCTCTGTTCAATAATCAAAGATTTCTTCTAATTTTGCTTCTCCAACAGATATTGAATTTGTCAAATTCTAGGGTTTTCCTAGTGCTTTCCCTTTGTCACACAAAGTCTTGAATACCAGATTTTTCCAGTTTCTACTTCTGATAACATTTGTAAAAAGATCGAACTGATAATTTCTGGTGGCTCTTCCTTCTTCCACACAGGTCTTGAATAGTTGTTGCAATGAATCTGCCATATACTGAATGAACATGTACAGTGGTGCATCTATAGTGGTTTCTCGTTTAGAACATGTAAAATGTAACACTATTTTTTCAGCACACTAACTCATGATAAAATTTTACAGAGAACAAGGAACTTTTGACTATTTAAGGATTTTCAAGCGAGGATAACAAACATATTTACAATATGTAAGCTCTTCTTCCTCTCTTATCTTTAACTTTTGGACTATGTTTTATTCATTGTAAATTTTAGTTTGCGATTACAGTTTACTCGTCACAGTATAAGTACTTCCTGATGTTTTACTGGTCAATCGCCATAGCAAAATTAAGCTGGCTGAAAACTCAGCTATTCTATGACAATATGTTTCTAACTTGTGTAGTCATTGACTTCCTCATATGATGAAATTAGTTATAATGACGTTTGGATTAGATTGAGACTTGAAACTTCCCTATAGTGTTAGAAAGATAGGAAGAAAAGCATAGGTAAAACAAAATGATATCTGAGTTTACAAAGAAGGGTCATGACAACTCTTTAAGGTATCAAAACAAAAATTGATAGGGTGGAAAGAGGGTGAAGTTATTTGTATGAGAATGATGGGGTGGTGATTACAAGACACCCAAAGTCAAGGTTGGCGTCGACTGCTGAATTACATCAACAATTTGTTGATGTTGTCACTAAGCTTAGTGGCCCTGATAGTCAGTGCTCTTTTTTTTTTTGTTTCATTTTGTGCTAATACAATTTTGGCCATCTTTTTCTACTTTGTGAGTTGCATTACCTTGTAACAATAATATTAATATAATAAGTGTAATTCCAGAAGTGAAGTTTATGAACTTGGACATTATTTCGATATCTTGTGAAGCCAGATCAGAGATATTGTTTTCGAAAGACAATTACTGAATTCATTTTAGTTCCAAATTACTTTTCTTAGATATAAATTGGTGCATCTTTTAATTAAGTAGTAATGAACAGTTCTTCTGATTGGATTCGAGTGGTTCTTTGGTACTTTTTCAATTTTGCAACTTGATTTGGAATGGAGTTATGTATGTAGTAGAAAGGTATAGTGGCAACAAGATCTTTTGGACTATCACTTTCATTATTCTTTGAAAAAGAGAATACTTTTTGCAACTATTTTAGTTCTCGATTGTTACTTTATCAATTGGATGAGTATTTCCTATATTATTTGTTAATCTCGATGAGTAAACCATTAAATTGAACCCAATTTTGTTTATGATACCCTGCTATTCATTGATCCTCTTTTAGATCTATGTCCTTTTTGAGATAAAAGTTTTTATAAGTAGAGTGACCATATGATGCATTATAAGTTCCAACTTATGCAGCAATTAGTGTTGCAGCTGCTACCACCATATTGTAGCCAACATTTTCCCATCAACAATGGCCACAAAAATCTTAACTATTGCACAAATTAGTGTTACAACTGCTTTAGATAGATATTTTCTATGAATTGTAACAAATAAAAAATCACTCAAATCTAATGTATACATTTAAAAATTGAGGCACACGTAATTACTGAAAATGACTGGACTTTGGACTGATTTAGTTAAAAAACTGACATGCACATGTTTTATACAATAGAGTAATGCTCTGTCAGTTTATTTAGAAATTGTTATTTGATTTGATCACATCTTTATATTTATTTTTGTATATAGGTCTTCTAAATGAAAGTTTTATTTCTTTTACAGATTTTGGATGCTGAAATTTGCAAAAAACTGTTGTTAAAACATGTAGATTGGCCATTTTTTGCTGGGAAGGAGAAGGCAAGTTTGGATTATAGTTTAGAAATACTATATGATTTTTAGCTAAGGGTTCATGATCACAATATTGTTACTAGATTACCTCATTGTGCATAGTGTGATGACTTATGTTTACCTTATTTTATAAATAGCTTTTTTATATACAGATGTGAAAGCGACATTATTATATGAACTACCGTATTCTCTTGGTCCAAATGCAATATGATTTAAGGACTAAATTTTTAGTCCTTCAATCCTTTTGAGTAGGAGATTTGTAATTGTTGCGAAATGACTTTGGACCACCTTCAAAATTGTTCCGAAGTTATTTAGGGACCAGCTTAATAATTCTCACAAACTGATTAATAGACCAGCTACAAACTAGTCTCAACCTAATTTGCAGACCAACTTCAAACTGGTTGCAAAATTATCATGGACCAGCTTAGAAGTCGTCCCAAATGATATAAGGACCAGTAAGAAACTAGTTGCAAAATCATTTAACGACCAAAATTTTTTATTTTATTAAGTGCAAAAAGATACCAGATATATGGTCCGTTAATGCATTTTACGGACCACTATTATACTAATCGCAAAAAAGAATAAGAAATCAGCCTTATAATGTCGTCACTAAATCTCCTTAGACTAAGTCTGTAAGAACTAGTGTACCTGGTCTCAATCGCGCTTTTTGGGACCAGATTCGTACTTATAGAGAAATTTTTCCCTTTGCTATAGGGAAGTTTTGTTGTAATGGTGTATGCGGAGTGATTTTTCCTTAATAACCTTAGATAGAAGAGTTACTATCTAATTTTAGAACAATCAACAAATCAATTAAATATCAAACAATATTTGATTACGAAATAAATTACATCCTAGGTGATGGTACAAGTTATTCTAAGGAAAAGGTATTAGCACCCTTTAACATCCACAATGGTAGGTCTTAGGTGAATTCTTTTCATTAGAGTAGGATTTAAAAATTGATTTTACAACTATAATAAACAAAAGAATATCCATAAAGAAAAATGTAAGCATTAATATTAAAGGTGATCTATGATTTGACTATCGTCAATAATATATATACATACACATATGTACATACACATATAGGAGTGTCTAAAGTAGATGAATAAAGATATACAAAGGAAGTTTGTCTTATATAGTGCAAAATATTTAGACAACACAAAAAAGAATGAAGGGAAGTGAATCTTAGTAGGCCAAGTCCCAAGAGCTTAAAATTGATCCAATCAATAAGGGCTCAAACAATAAGGAATAGAAAAAAGAAAAAGTATAGTATGAATACCAAGAACTTATGTATGTAGTAGGCACCGTAGAACGATCAAGATCAAAAGGAAACTATAGAAACCTAGAAGCTTTGTAATGCTAACAATATTAGTTAAAAGATAAGCTTGAAAGTCATTAACTTAAAACTCATACTCAAATAGAAAAGATGGTGAAGATAATAATAATATCAGAAAATACACTAGACACAAGTCTATCATAAATTGGAATACATACATTAAAAAATTCATAAACTCACATCATTCTCCATTCCATAGTCTCTCTTGACATTTCACATACCCTCATCAACTCAATTACATATGCAGTACTGGTATGACCTAAAATTTGATCGGGGGGAGGCATTGGAATTTATCATCATAAGCAATATCGGATATATATCCTTTAAAGAGGAAATACTTTAAAATTTGAACTTCCAAAAATGTTTAAAAAAAAAAGAATTGACGATGTGACCTGGATGGGGGTTTCCTTGTTGGGGAGGGGGATGGCAGGGGGAGTGCAGTAATCCATACCTCGTACCCTAACCTCCTTATTAGAAAAATTAAAATATTTAAATTGTAAAGATTAATTAATTTTGAAAAATGTTTCAATTTCAAATTTAAGACGCTCCTTACATGATTTATAAAGATATATTTCATTTTATGTTTTAACAACTCCCCGTCACCATCCCCCCCCCCCCCCAATCAGTGTATTTTGTTTTAAAAAAAAAAATTCAAATTAAAAAAATTTCTATCTTTACGCCCATACTACCCTAATAAAACCCTCATCTCAACCTTACCCCCTTCCCGGGGGCGCCACCACAACACCAGGCCACCACTGTCAAATCTTTTTTTTTTAAAAAAAAAAATATTTTGAGAAATATTTCAAATCTTGAAAAAAAAATCGTTTTATGCTACTATTCTATCCACTAGGTCGCCAGCCCCTAATCGGGATGCATACGCGTTATAGTTTTTTCCAAAGCTCATGACACCAACATCGAATGTGAAGTTAGCCTACCTTATAAGAGAAATCTGAATGGACTGTTTTGTGTGAATGATAATTTGCACGTGCTCATGATAGTAAATGCTTCCTGCAAACACCTGGTCATCGGCAATATTGTAAAATCACCTTGCCATGTCAACTCCACGTCTAAAAGTGAGGTGAGATTTGCTTAGCCAAGAGAAAGTTTACCAGATATAGTTAGATAATGCAAAACTATATAGAGCCCTGGGTGACCTTGTATAAATTGTTGAATTCGAGGTACTATATCCTTGTACCCTAAATTTTGAGTGCCAACAATCCTGTGGTCCATGTTGATAGGCGGCGACATTATTATGCACGACGAAAAAAAAAAAAGTAATGTAATATGTAGATCAATATGCATCTTCCTCAATGTTCAGTCTACTACCATTGTTAATAAATTTTTTAATCTTGAAGACGTTACGCGCGGATCATAGTGACCCTTTATTCTGGAACATGCGGGTCCCCACACACCCCTTCGTCAAACGATTTTTTTAAAATAGTTCCAATTTTTACAATGAACAGCCACTCAAAAACATAACCTCTAGTAAGCCAAATAAAATCTGAAAGTATATTACTTGGTTAACCAATATAGAAAATATAGAATCTTTTATGACTAATTCATGTTTCTAGTCAATTATTGACTTTCATAATGATTGAGTGTAGGGCTTTTAATGGTGAATATTCATAACTACAAACAATATCGTCCTTAAAAATTGTTACTCCACTCGATTATAATTTGTTTTTGTTTAGTTCTATTTTAGTTATTTTTCAAAAAATATTTACTTTTAAAAAATATTTTTACTTTTATAAAACAGAGTTCGTAATAGAACTAGGACAAATAAATTAAAACATTGAAGTATTACCTTGGAATGTTTTCCACACAAATTCCGTACTCGTTCTTTATTTACCATTGAAACTGTGCTTTAAAAATGTTATTTTTAATTGAGTTAGGTTCTTTACAGTGGAGTTGGGCTGCTAGGTGTGACCGATGCGAAAGTTGAAAAATGAACCTGAGAATGTTTTCTCTATTCCTATAAAGTGGGTGAACATAGTTTGGGCAAATAATAATGTAAATCCAAATTCAAATTTATTGGATTTTAGTTTGAATTTTTAGATTATGAGTTCAACTTTGGATTTTACTTTTAATATTTATAAATTTCAAATTGTATATTAGATCGGACACTATGAATTTTGGGATAACCAAAATTCTAAATACTAATGTATTTTGTGGGACAAAAATTTATAATAATTTCCAATGCCCTTAAAGTAGCTTCATCAGAAAGAAGCTTTGTGTTCAGTAAAAGTAATTAATAAAAAATTTAGTAATAAATTATTATTAAATTGGCACGGTTCGAAATCGAATCATCATGAATCCTACTATATATGCCTAGTAAGAAAGTCAAAATCCAAAATAACACAAAAAAATGAAACTGGAAACTACCAACGCAAAAGAAACAACAGTACAAGAATGGGGCCCAAGAACGCATTCTCAAACATTGCGCAACAACTTAAGGGTGGTGCATCTTCTCCCTTAGTTTGTGTCAACAAAATGCATAACCTCAAACACATTCGGAAGCTCTTCCACAAAATTTTATGGATCCTTATTAACCTTTGACCTGAGGGATCTCAGGATCATTCTTGCAGGATGAATAAAAGTAATTGAAATGTAGGAATATCCTGTTCAACTAATACTTGAAAAGTTTTAATTTAAATTTTCACTTAATTATTATGAATTTGAGAAGTTACATAGTTTGAAGAGGTTTAATATTTGACGACCAGATTACCATCCTCTAAGAAACAAATCACAGTAATCCACAAAACAAAAATAAGTCAAATATATAACTTAGAATATGAAAATAATAGCGCATTTTTTTTATGACCGACTTTTGTTGTTTTCCATATCATAATGGACATTTCATAAATTGAGGTAGGAATCTTAATGAATATACAAAATACATAAACCCGTCCTCTCCATAAAATTTTAACTTTGTCGGTGTTGGCAATTGTTGTGCTTACTTTCAATTTTAGTTAATTTCAAAAAGGATATTTATTTCCTTTTAAGCAATTTATTTGTCTCAACTTTTTAATTGACCTATTTAAGAGCATAAGATTAATAGATATTTTAATATATTTAACAGATTTTTTTAATTTCACACTACAAATTTTCAAAGTTTGTTTTTACTTTTAAAACATTGTTGATCCTAATAAAAATAGGACAAAAAAAGAAACGTCAGCAATAACTGGAATGTGTCCACAAAATGCATATACTCTTGAGAATCTCCAATATTTCATGTAGGGGAATAATTTTTCTGTTAGGGGAATAATTTTTGGGTGTCCCTCCCCATTTACCAACTTTGATAACTTTGTGCCAATGTTCAAAAAGTTTCGTAAGTAGGGTAATCTTGAAGAAAAAAAATTGTTTCTGTCTTTCTGCCCATTTCAAAGTTTGGCAAGTTCGGTAAGCTATAAGAAGAAAAAATTATTTTTCTTCTATAGCACATTCTGAGGTAGTGGTACAATTTGTCTCTATAAAAGGGAGGACATTCTCCATTCTATAGGCAAAACCAAAAATATAAATGGAGAGAAAGAAGAGTGAGGGCATCATCAGAGTACATTCTGTGAGGAAAAATCGAGAGGGATTGATCTTCTAGTGATGAGGTGGAAAAATCAAAAAGAGTGTTATTCTTTTGAATGTAAGTGTTATTGGATTTACTCAGACATACAATTGTAATAATCCTTACATAGTGATATTCGTTGCTCCTCTCGGGTCATGGTTTTTCCCTTATTTGGAGGGTTTCCTTTTCCACGTAGAATCTGTTGTCAAATTATTTTCTTTTTATTCCGTTGATACCGTATTGTTTTTGTTCCGTCATTTATTGCCTTATTAACTGCAAATATTATTTCTGATACGGATTTCTTCCAAAATTGGTATCATAGCACAGGTTTCTACTCATTTACAATAATATATTTTGTAGCTTCTTGTACTATATCTCCATAAAAAACAAAGTCTGGAGTAAAGCACGAGGTAGCAAATTCACGGTGAGACTCGTTTTTCTCAACGTGGCAGAGAAGGATAAAGACTGCTCATCCAACGGTTTGAATAATAGCACTAGCGGCAAATCCAAAATTCCCGAATACATGAAACCTGAGGTATTGTGAAGAAATGGATGAAAGGCTGCAAGTGGCAATCAGATTGCACTTAACATTAGTAGTTATACCACATCGATTAATGAGAGTGAATGTGGCATTTGGGACAAAGTTAGAAAATTATACGATCCAAACCTGAAAATAAATATACTAAAAACATTAATGCGCTACAAGGGGTGAAGAAGGTAACAATTTTTTGTCTCATTTAATGTCCGTAATGGACTAATTACAACAGCTAGCAAATCTCAGAGTAAGAAATTCCGAGATGAAGATAAAGCCATGAGGCTCCTAAATTCGTTGGCTATCTTCCTACAATACGTTAGCAACCACTCATTTTACCTAGTAAGGACTCTATTGAGTGAAGGATGTCCACTCAGGCCCTTTTGTTAATGAGAAGATGAGAACAAGGGGCCTGAAAATCACAGACAGCTCCTCATTACGGAAAGTAGAGACAGAAGTTACCAAAGAGCTCAAGTAACTATTGTAGATCCATAGCTCCGTGGACAGTCCAAGTTCCGATCCAAAAATCAAAGGCCCTAAAAAAACCAAAATTGCTACAATTGCGATCAAACCATGAACACTTCAAAGAATTGTCCAATCTAAAAAGTGGCAAACGTGAAGCAGCATCCAGAAGAATGATGAACAACACAGCTTCCATATGCAAAATAATGACGAATGTTGTTCTCCCGCCTCATAATAAGAAGAAGAATGCTGCCTTTACAGTATAAGACCCCGGAATGGGTTGGGGTCGACCAAAAACAACATCTTATCATGCCACCACCGGTAAGAGAGTATCTTTTTTTGAAGATAATGTAGTCCGGTGGATTATGGCAATTGTGAAATGGTAACAAACACAAAGTTACTCACAGATTCGGGGATCGAATACTTGCTTAAAAACGAAATGTTG
The DNA here is from genome assembly GCA_027704765.1 of Solanum habrochaites. Lineage (NCBI taxonomy): Eukaryota > Viridiplantae > Streptophyta > Magnoliopsida > Solanales > Solanaceae > Solanum > Solanum habrochaites. The sequence continues at coordinate 22,478,275 of JAKWJA010002497.1, forward strand.
GATTCACATTATGTTGAAAGATGTGCGCCCGTACTGATTGCGTATGAAATTGATCTTGTAACTTGCTTGGTGACCAAGATGGGATCTGAGAATACTTGAAAATAAAAAAATGGAGACTCACCAAGGTGCATTGGTGTTGCAAAAAGGATTGCTCGTGGCGGTATACTAGACAAATAGAATATGGCCAAGCGAATTATCGGCTCACGAAGAAAATTCTCTATTTATGGCAATAAAAGAATGGGTCTATGACGAGAAAGGATTGCAAATCCTTTCCAAAAGTAAACTCATCTCTTTTTGCCAAGGTACACCAATAATTGTGAACGACTTACTGCTTATTTGGAAACACATAGAGTCCTCCATTAAACACATCATGCATCTGAAAGAAAGTCCAATATAACTTGATTTGGTATATTCTGATTCTGATGTTTTGGGGTCCAAATGGAGATAGAATCATATGAGGTATAATATGTGTTTACCTTTACTTATTAAACGCTTCTCGAAAAATTGTGGGTTTATATTTTGAGAACCAAAGATCATTGTTTCCATTATTTCAAAAGTTTTAATTAGTCTGATAGAAAGAGAGACAGGTCAAGCCCTAAAAAAACACCTCCCCCTCCGAAACCGACATGTAGGTGGATACACCTTCAAAGTCTTTGAAGATTACTGTTCACCCATTGGACTCACACTGAAAAGACAGTTCCTCCTTGAACCCCCACAACACATGGGTATCTTGATAGAATGAATCGCACCATGGTTGAGAAGGTTAGACATGCTCATAATGGCTACATTACCCAAGAGATTCTGGGGTGAAAAGTTTGGACATCATGTTATCTTATCATCGTGTACAACATCAGTGCTGGAGTTTGACCATTCCGAGAGTTTGGACCAACAAGAGATGTCTTACTCGACCAAGGTGTTCCGGTTTGCAAAGCTTTTTGCACATGTACCGAACGAGCAAGAACCAGCTAGGTGATACATCAGTTTCCCCTTGGCATATTCTCATATATTTATAAATGAAGATTTCGGGTACAGACTATGGTAGATCTTGTAAAGCAGAAGGTCTCAGAAGTAGAGATATACTCTTTCGAGAAAGTAAAGTTGGAACTGTTGATATTATCATAAGAAGGCCAAGAAAAGATGTAAGTCCCTATCTTGTTACCATTCCTCCTTTTTCTAACCATCCCATAGTGAAGATGTACGATTGATTGAAGTTGCTGACAGAAGACAACCTGATGATATTGTTAAGCTGGTAGCAACTATGGTGATATACCGCGCAAATGGAGTACCCAGAAAAGAATAACAATCTCAACCTCTGAGGAGATCAAAAGACAAGGGTATATCAAACCAAATACCCTTCCGCAGAATATGTCCTTACAATATAAGGTGAGCCATAAAGTCTAAGGAGGTGTTGTCTCATCCGAAAAAGAGCCAATGGATGAAAGCCTGCACGAAGATATGGATCTCTACATAAAAATTGCACATACCAGCGTACTTGAACTCCAAAAGGAAAAAGACCACTTAATTGGCAGTGGTTCTTTAACTAAAGAAAGGTGGAAATGGCATTTGGTGAGGTACTAAGCTCGATTGGTTGTAAAAGTCTTCGAACAAAAGAAAGTATTGATTTGGATGAAACTTTTCACCTGATTGTCCAAAATGACTTTCTATTCAACTATTTTTGAATATCGCAGCTAGTCTATACTTGAAGGACAATAGGACTGAAAATTACAATTTCGTCCCGGAGATTGGGAGAAGAGAATTTTATATTGAGCCAGAGGGATTTGAAGTATATGGAAGGAAACACAGCATCGTGTGCAAAATTGTATTAAGAGTCCTTTATGGGTTGACACAGCCCCAAGTCAAGGGTAGTCAAAAGTGGACTCTTTCAAAAAGTCAAACGTACCAAACACCTATTCTGATCCATGTGTATACTTCAAAAAGATTTTCTGAAACAATTTTTTATTATGTTGTTGTTATATGTGGATGACTGTTAAATTGTAGGACAAGACAAAAGTTGATTGCAAGGTGAGAAAGTTTGGTCCAAGCATTTGACATGAAAAGACTGGGCCCAGCACAACAAAATTCTAAATTCTAGGGATGAAGATTGGTTCGAGAACGAACAAAGAAAGTTGTGGCTATCTCAACAGAAGTACATAGACCGTGTACTAGAGACGCTTCAACATTAAGAGTGCTAAACCTGTTAGCACGCCTCTTGCGAGTCATGCTAAGTAGCAACCCAAATGTGTCCCTACACCAAAAAGGAGAAAGAGGGAATGGCTAAAGTTCCCCTTATTTCTCAGTTAGTGGGGAGTTTGATTATATGCGATGGTGTCTACCGTACCTGATATTGCTCATCAGTGGTGGTGTTAGAAGATTCCTTAAAATCCGGAAGAACACTGGAGGCAGTTAGTTTATACTCAGGATCTAAGGTACCCACAAGAGATTGCTTGTTTTTTAAAGGATCTTGTCCAATCTTGAAGGGCTTATGATCTAGAATGGAAGAGTGACCTCGATGAATAGAAATCCACTACTGGATATTTGTTTACATTTTCAGGGAGCTATATCATGGCAGTCAAAGTTGCAGAAGTTTGTCGCACTCTCTACAACTGAGGCAGAATATATTGCAAGCTACTGAATCTGCAAAGAAGATGGTAATGGCTAAACAATTTTTTCAAACCTGGATTGGGCATCAGAAGGAGTAAGTCGTCTTATTGTGAACGTCTGAGTGCAATAGACTTATCAGAAACCATGTACCATGGCAAGTCGAACTATTGACGTGAGAATCCACTTGGATTCGTGAAAAGATAGAGGACGATCTAGCAGCTCATGAGGATCCCCTACCCTATAAGTGAAGAAACCCTTCAGATATTGCTGACCAAGGTGGTATCAGGTACGAGTTTAGCTATGCAAAGAACTTTGTCGGCATGTACATAAGCGAGAAAACTAGAGCTAACCATCCTTCAGGTGATGGGTCTGGAGGGGGGAGGAAAAAATTTTGGTTTTGGGGGGGGGGGTCCATCCCCTTGTTACCAACCAACTTTGAATAACTTTGTGTCTAATTTCAAAGTTTTTGTAGAGTTTGGGTATCTATGAAGAAAAAATTGTTTTCTTTCTGCCAATTTCAAAGTTTGGTCATAGTAGGTAGCTATGAAGAAGAAAAAGAATTGTTTTTCTTCTATAGCACATTTGGAGGGTAGTGTATTTGTTCTCCATAAAGGGAAGGACATTCTTCCATCTAATATGCAACCAAAAAAGATTAAAAAGGTAGAAAGAAGAGTGAGACATATACGAGTAAAATAATATGTGAGGCAAAAATCGAGAGTGGGTGAGCGATATTTAGGAGGTGAAAATCAAAAGATGTTTAGTTCTTTTGAATGTGTAGTGGTCTATGGAGTTTTTTTACTACTCAGACATCAGTGTAAAATCCTACTATAGGTTAGTCTTTCGTTGATCCTCTCGGGTCTTGGTTTTTCCTTATTTAGGATGGTTTTCCACGTAAAATCTTTGTGTCTTATCGTTGATTAACCGTCTGTTGTTTTTCCGCATTTATTGCCTTTATTAACCCGCAAAATATTTTTCTGTTAATGGATTTATTCCCACATATTTTACCATTGAATCTAAGTTAAAAAAATAAATGACTTTTAATGCTATATTTCTTACTTAGATTTATATAACCATGAGAAAGATTGAACAATGGATTACAGAAGGTTTTCTCTAATCCTATATAGTGGGTGACATAGTTTGGGACAAAATCCAAATCTGAATTAGTTTTTTTTTTAAAAATATTTTGTTTGATTATGATTTAGAATTTGTATTTTACTTTTAAAATTCATGATGTTAATAAACTTGGAAATTAGAGTTACCACCTAATTTTAGAAAAATAAGGAAACATTTTAATTATTAAACAAATTTTGACTATAAAACCAATAAGATTTTAGGTAAGGATTGAAGTAATTAAAAGGACAGGGTATTAGAACCCTTTAGAATCCACAATGGTGGGGTCTCAACTGATTTTTTCTCTCTATAGAATAGGATATAACATTTAAATTTATAAAATTAATAAACATAAAATATTAAAAAAGAATTATATAAGCATTAATATTAAAGGCAACCAATAATTTGCTAATCTTCAATAATATAAAAATTTATATCAAACAAAATTTTAAAGAATGTCCACTCAAAGTATCTTCCTCGATAGTAGCTCTGTGTCCCAGTAAAAATACTTAGAAAAAGTGTTAGTAATGAATTAATATTAAACTGTCATTATCAAAAATAGGATCACGAAGGAGTCTACCATAAACACTTACTAAGCAAGTCAAAACCGAAAATAACACACACAAAAAGTGCAATTAGAAATAACTAACGGATAAGCAACAACACTATAAGAATGGATCCCCAACTTAAGTAGCTATATAAAAAATGATATAACAAATAAACCGGGGCCTAAATGAGACCAATAAATATAAATGCATACAGAGGTTAAACCTCGGACCTGGTGTTATCACTAGTACAAGATTGTCCAATGTAAAAGAATAAAGTTATATACATTAAGTTTGTCTTACACCATAAAAAAAATTTGACAACACAAAAGAATGAAAGCAACAAATCTCTTGATTCCATGAGCTCCAAACGATCCAAATAACTAGGGGATGAAACAATAAGGAATCAACAAGGATCACTCGTACAAGCTAGGTGATACGTTAGAGAAAAATGCAGAAGTGTAGCATGACTACAAAAAATTGTATAGTTAGTAGGCATCATAGGTCAATCGATATCAAAAGGATGCTATATAAATATAAGATGCATGATAGTGCTAACAATATGAGTTAAAAGCAACACTAGATCCTAGCGTTGGTGTTTCTTGAAGTTCTTGCGGGTAAAAATGTATAAGTGAATGAGAAGGTTTAATTTTAAAAAAAAATTATTTCTTACACGTTTAGGGCCATTTAGATTACTTTCTAAAGGTTTTAAGACAAAAATACTCTCAAAAAATAAATTTGAAGAGTTGGAAGATAAAATTTTATTCTAGTTGACAGTGAGGTTCCCTTTTCACTTTCTATCGTGGAGCATCTGCCAGGTTAAAACGTCTTTACTATATAAATCATAACGTTTACACCAAACTCAAATTGATACAAATTTGGTGGGGTTAGAAATAAGATTCATAGACCTTTAATTTTATAGGTCATGGATCATCTAAATTTTCATATTCTAAGAGATATGATCATTTGACATTGACCCTTATATGGACTTTTGCAAAAACCTAGTTAATAGAATTGCGTTGAATTTGTCTTGGTATTACAGGTTTGTTATGAACTGATGAGTCTAAGATTCGGATTTATTTAGGGCTTTATTTGTATAGATTTAGTGTCCTCAAAATTCTCATTTTGTGCTAATAAGTTATGTTAAGTTCAAGATTTCAGGAATATGGTTTATGAAACAAATCAAGGATACAAAGTTTAAAGAGGAACCAAGTTAGCTGAAAGAAGGAAGAAAAGAGAGGTTGGTTATCCGCAAGGTCATCTGGCAAGTCGTCGAGTGGCCACTTGACCTCCTAAGTTATAGGGTGTCAGGTCCTAAAGGATAAAATCAAGTTGGTGAGGAGTGGTCGATAAAACACCAAGTGGTTCTACGATGTAGTGCTAGATCACCCAAAGTTACAAACCCGAAGGATATTGAAGACCAAGACAAAAAGGCGATGTAACTGACCAAGGGGAGGATCGCAAAGTTGATCAGAAAACTTGACTTACTGTGCCGAATGAACCTTCATATCATATTTTTGGTGACTGTAAATACATTTTTGACATTTATTTTTGGAAGTTTTGATTCATTAATCATCTACTATATTTTACTTTACATTGAATTCGTAGTATTGAGACAAGTTATTTCCTTAGCTTTGAAGAATTAAAGTTTCTCATGGAAGTGGGTCTTTGAGATTCTTCAAATTGGACATTTGTAAAGAAGAAATTAATCTACCCTGTTGATGGAAACACAATTTTATATGATGTCTAGCTAAAACCCCAATTCTTACGGTAGGATTATGGGTTTTACTTTATGGGTATTGTTAATTCTTAGTGGAAATGTTTTTTAGAAGTTATTTAAATCATTAATTGTGGTTAAATTTAAGAAGTTGTAATTGCAAGTGTAGTTCTATCTTTGTATTTTTTGCTTGCTCGAGAGAGGTTTTAAAACTAAGATCATTGATTGATGGTGTGACGTCCCAATCCTACACCTTGGACGTGGCCGACACTCGAGAAACATTCTTGGCCCCAAAAGGACCCTTTGTCTGACTTACTTACTCAAAGAAAGACTGAAGAAATGTTTTTTCTTATCTAAAGAAACAGATTACTCGATCTATTTCCGTAGACCAAAAGCTTACATAGATTTTATGTGTAGATTTTTTTTTTCTAATTTTGCATTAAGAAAATGATTCAAATGCTAAAAACTCAAATATATCTAACTTAACTCAAAATGTTATAAAAAACATTTAACTTAGACAAAATGACAACTAAAATATGAACACAAGTCAATAACAAAATGATGACGAAAGAACTAACATCTGCCTGACTATCTATGAAGACTCTAAAAAAACTGAGATGGATGTCGGGACAAACCAACAACATCCTAATGAACTATCTGATACTGAAAGAAACTAGAAGCATGGACGCTCACCAACAAACTCTGGAGCTCAACAAGAACCACTGGTACATTAGATGTTGATTCTAGTTACACGCGTCTACATCATAAGACAATGAAGGCCAACTAACATCAGTACATTGAATGTATAAGTATGTGAGTTGGAATGCTAAACATAATAGAAGCTTAAAAAGAACATGAATAACTTAACACAATATAAAGAAATAAAACACATGCAATATATAGAAAACTTTTATAAGAGTACAAATCAACTAAGTTTGTTATAGAAATTCAATAAAATATTCAATTGTACTTGTATAATAAAGCAATATAGTTGTTGTGGGAGTTTCTTTTATAGACAACCACTACCATGAGCTTAAGTGGTGATGCAACATCTTTCCCGTGCTTTTGTCTTATACTTTTCCATCATATAGAACCCTAACTTAGTGTATCCACTAGTATATGCTAAAATCATCATAAGGATTCATCTTAAAAGTATGATCCTTTACAACTCATACTTGCTACATGGATGGAGAGGTGAATTATCTAAACTCAAAAATCATACTCACATTAGTGCACTATACTACTCGAAAAATATATTTAGCTCATATGTTCTTAAAAACAAGAATCTTTATTTTTGTTTAAGATAATTACTAAAAACATAACCTAAACAGTCTCCGGGAAATCTTAGTTTCTTTTATTGAAAAACCAGCACAAAGGCTCTTTTTTAAATCTCTCTTTCTTTTATGTTTAGATGTGAAAACATTTCATATTTGGAAAAGTATAGTTCTGATATACGTTTTACAGAAATGTCTTCAAGCTTTGCTCTTTTCTAAACTCAATACTTACGTCTTGAAAAAAAAAGATAAATCTTTTGTAAAAGACATATGAAAGCTTTATGAAATTCCCTTGAATTAACTCTTAACTTCTATTGACTGGACACTTTAACTTTTCTTGACTTGACTCTTAACATCCTTGAATTGAATTTATGGATTCAAGGACCGTGACTTGTGATAGTAAAGATAAAATTATGTTTAGGAATGAATTTAGATAGTTAATAATGAGAAACGATCAAGAAATCACTGCTATGAAACTACTCCACGATGTCGAGGTGAATTAAAATATTTATTCGCAACATAACAATTGAGGTAGAACAATCTGTGATTGCTCCGCTCCGCGAAAAACAATTTTGTCAAATGTAAGGAGCTGGTCCGCGACACGGACCTAGTACCCTGATTTTTCCGACTTGTTGCTTCTTTATTTTCTTACCCATTCAGCTAAACTCAGTTCTTTTTCTCAAATTCCCTTTATATTCAAATAACCAATGTGTATACACCAGAATATAAGTCAAACAAATCAAGTAAACAACATTTAAACCTTAAGGAACTCTTCAATTTCAACCTAACTCAATAACAAAGACCAATTCCAAGAATACTATTCAAGATTGATCACTTGCAACTTTGTAGAATGAACTTCGCTGAAATAAGCATAATTGGCGCGCAAGTGAACAAACCCAACACAATGAACATCACTACTCACCATACACACATTGTGGTTGAATCTTGGTTTTTCTTATCATTTTCTTCCTCTTTTTTTTATCAGTTTCTCCAAGACTTAAGCATGATTTCCACTTCCACTTATAACTAAATCTATTTTGAATTTGTCCCGAATAAAAATCCAAAAATCAAAATAAAATAACAGGGTATGGAAAATACTAAAATACCCTTCCAAAATCTAGATCAAACTTTTCTTATTCAAATAGGACAACTTCTAAAGGGCATCTCACTCATATGAACACGAAATCATGCAAACATGGCGGAGCTTAAAAGGTTATTCCAAGATCTTTCCTACGATATCTGGAAACACACCTTACTTATCCCGAGCTAGGAGTTATGATCATTTTAAGTTGACCAAAACTCAACTTTTTGACAGTTAACAAATTTCCAGATTTTTTATATTCATTCAAAAAATGACACTGACTGCAAATTTCTACTTCTTTGTAGTACAACAGGTTGTACAAAATTCTCCCCCTTGGGAACTTCATCTCGATGAGTTTCTCTAGTAAGTTAAGGTGTGACATCTACACATTCAACCTCAAACCAGCCGACACCATACCATACAACAATGAAATCTAATAATTTAAAGGAGTAACTAACAGCGAATTAGTACCTTGGCCTGACAAATTCTCCGGATGCATGAGATGTAGAATCTCTTCTTCTCTTCTTCATATCTGCCTCAACTTCCCAAGTAGCTTCCTTAACAAATTGGTTCCTCAAAAGGACTTCTACTTATGCTAATTCTTTAGTCCTCAACTTTCAAACTTGGTGATATAGAACATGAAGAGGAATCTTCTCTTAAGATAAGCTATCCTTGATCCCAATATCTTTGGTTGGTATGATCAATGAAGGATCGCCCATGCACTTCGTCAACATGGAGACATAAAACACGGTATGACTGTTGCGAACTCTTGTGGTAGTTTCAACTCATAAGATACTTTGTTAATCCTCTTGGCTATTAGATTAGGTTCAATATACCGGGAATAAGCTTCCCCTTCTTACGAAATCTCATAACGCCCTTCATGGGTGACACTTTTAAATACACCCTATCATCAACTTCAAACTCAATCTCTTTTCTCCTAATATAAGTGTAGGATTTTTGACGAATTTATGCCGTTATTAACCTCGTTTGAATCACATTCACCTTCTCCCTAGCTTGATGAACTAAATTTGGTCCTATCAACCAAGTTTCAACAACTTTAAACCATACATTGGAGATCTACTCCTTCTCTCCTAAAAAGCTTCATATGAAACATTTTGATGCTAGAGTGGTAACTATTATTGTAAGCAAACCCAATATGAGGTAAGTGATCATCCCAAATTACCTTTGAAATGCATCACACAATACCTCAACATATCCTCTAAAGTCTAAATAGTGTGCTCTGCTTGCCTATTGTAAAATGATGAAATGTAGTAATTAAGTTCACCTTTGAACCCAAGCCTTTTTGGAATGAAATGCAAACTTGCGTAGTAAATTAATCCTATATGATATGATAGAAACAAGGACTACGTCAAGTCGTACGACCTAGTGAATACATAACCTTTCCTCTGCTTAATAGGTAGCCTTTAACGACAAAAAGTGGGCTGATTTAGTCATTCAATTAGCAATCACCCAAATAGAATCACGCGACATGTAAGACCTTCGTAAACATGTGATGAAATCCATATTTATCATCTTTCACTTCTATTGTAGAAGTTCTATATTTTGAGCTATACCACCGGACCTTTGCCACTCTACTTTAACTTATTTCAAATTTGGACACTTGCAAACAAAATTTGCAATGCCCTTCTTCATACTACTCCACCAATAAGCCTCTCTCTACACGCGATACATCTTTGTGGAACCAGGATAAATGGAATATCTAGAGCTATAAGCTTCCTCCATGACCCTCTCTTTGAGTTGATCCACTCTAGGTACACACAATTTATATTGATACCTTAATACACCATACCCCTTTGTTCAAAAGACAATACGTTTTGCTTAAGAACATTTTCTTTCAATTCAAGAAAAATGGGATCTTGATCTTGCTTCTCTTTTACTTCTGAATTAATGATGATTCAACCCCATTCATCACCACCACTCCTCCTTCTATAGAACCTATTATTCAGACTCCCAAGCCTGTATGTCTTTGAATATATTTCGTTAACTCTCTTTTTTCTTCCTCAACATGGGTGGTACTACACATAGAGAAGCTGCTCAATATCAGTAACAACAATAGCCTTACCTTAGTTGTATATATTACTAATGTCATAAACCTTAAGTAACTCGAACCATCTCCTCTTTTCTAAGATTAAGCTCCTTTCGAGTAACACAATCTAAATTGACTCTTGTGATCGGTGAACACATCAGCATGCACACCATACAAATAATGATGCCATATATTCAAAGCAAATGCTGCGACAGCCAACTATAATTCATGGGTTAGGTAATTCTTCTCGTGTGCAATTAACTGTCTGCAAGCTTAAGCTATAACTTTGCAATCCTACATTAACACGTATCCCAAACAAACTCTAGATTCATAACAATACACAAGAAAACCTTGTGTACCTTCTATTAAGGTCAAACTGGGGCAATAATCAACCTCTTCTTCAATTCTTGAAAGCTTTTACCATTGAAACTTTAATATTTTCTCAGTATATTTGGTCAAAGGGGACGAAACTCGTGTGAACCCCTCCATGAACCTTCTATATTATCTAAACAACTCCAAGAAACTCCTAATATTAGTTGGAGACGTGTATATAGGCCAATTATGCACTGCCTCTATCTTTTGGGTATAAACTCTAATCCCCTCACAGGAACTACGCCTAAGAACGCCACAAACTCAAGACAAAACTCACATTTAGAGTACTTAACATATAACTCCTTATCCTTCAATATCTGAAGAACTGTTTTGACATGGTTAACATGATCTTTTTCATTCCTTGAATATATTAGTTTGTCATCTATGAATATGATAACAAACATATCTAAATAAGGTTTGAAAACTTTATTCATAATGTCCTATGAAGGCAGGTATTGGTTCAAAAACGTAATGGACATGACTTATGAAACCTAAGTGATTATAAGGGGTCTTGAATGTTGTCTTAGGAATATCACATCCCTTTACTTTCAATTGATGTCAGCTAGATCTGAGGTCTATTTTCAGAAAACAAGACGCATCCTAAAGCTTATTGAAAAGTCAAAAGAGTTACTTGTTCTTGATGGTAACCTTTTTCCATTGATGGAATATTAAAACACAATCCAAATGCACCATAACCGGTTCTTCTCACACATAGGACTAGTTGCGCCCCCTAAAATGTAGACATTTGGTAAGGTAAAACTTTTCTCTAAAAGGTCTTTCAATTGCTCCTTAAACTCTTTCAACTATGTTGGTTCAATTATGTATGGCGGAATAGATATATGATGAGTATCTCAAAGAATGTGCATATGAAAGTCTATTCTCTCTCAAGAGAGACTTTGGGTAGATCATCTAGAAAGACCTATGTAAACTCTTTTACGAAAGAAACTGACTTAATAGGAGGTATTTTAACACTATAGTAATTAATTCTTACTAATAGACACACCACATAGAAATTAACGTTCTTTTCTTAAGGTACGAAATAAAAAGACCTTTAGGCAGTGTTGAACTACTTTTCTACTGTATAAGTGGTTCACTGGGAAATTTAAACTTGAATACTCGAGCTATTCAATATATTGATACATAACAGGCATGAAGCCAGTCCATACCTAGAATGACATCAAAATTTACCATGGCTAACTAAACTAAGGCAGCCATGGTACTCTTGTGATTTATGGAAAAAATCCGATAATGATAGACTTTCCCTACTAGAATAGACTCAAAAAATATCAAAGTTAAAAACTTAGGTCATACCAGTGACAACATCTAGAGAATCCTCTTGCCTTTGGCGACTGGTGATAGCATACGGCGACTTCATTCCCGCCTGCCCCTGAAGTAGATCATCTAGATGTAACTTTATCTAGTCTAGCAACTGAAGAATATGGGATGTATTACCCCCTTTACCGTTACATTACCTGTTCTTATGACACTCTCTTGTAAAATGATCGTTCTGGCAACACTTGGAGAAACTAGTGGAATCATCACGACACACCCTTGAGTGGCTCCTAACATACTTAGCACATGCAGGAGTCCTAGTACACCCTTTGTTCCTTACTAACTTGCGAGCGGAGGTCTAGCTTTGAAGTTCTAATAATTCTGACAATTGTACACACATTTGTTCATGGGTGCATGTGCACTTGCAAACGATGGAGCATGTCCTTTCTACTTATGTTTGAAAGAAGAACGGTTAACATTACTCTTTTGCTGCCCAGATTCATTTATTAATTTCATAGCCCTCTTATTTTTAAACTCTTTTCTATCCCTCATCTTGTGCTACACAACTTATTGTTTATGGTTCATTAGTATTGTTATGTCCATATCCCTTTATCAGCATAACTTCCTTGCCTTCCTTACTGGGCGAATGAGACAACCCAACAATGAACATACTCATCTTTCTCCTCGTATGAACAACCATTTCTTTGCTTCTCTTAGCCCACAAGGAATGAGATTCCTCATGAAGGGACTCTACAAAATAACCCAACTTACAATCGGTTACACTTAAGAACGTGTTATGAAGAAACTATGTAGAGATAAACTCTATTGCATGAAAAAACTAAAAAAGAGGTGAAGGAATTTCTTAATGTCGCAGCGTCCTAATATGATGAGGCAAAACGCTTTAATACAGCTAATAACAGGACCTAAACCACGACATTCATAGACCTCCCTAGGATTCTTGAACTCTTTATTCTATTAAAAAGTTTGTCAAGGCCCGAGCCTACACTGTAGACATGGCCGACACTCGAGAATCGTTGTTGGCCCCAAGAAAACCTTTGGCCTAGCTTACTTACTTAGCAAAAGACATGAAATATTTTTTGGAAAAAGATTCACATGCTAAAAACTCAACTTTCTCAAACTAAACTGATAATGTTTTAAAAACAAACATTTGACTTTGAAAGTTGGGAGCAAAAAAAAGAAAAACATAAAAAACCCACATAAATGATCACAATGTCAAAAACCAAATGTATTACGATGGAAATAAACATATTGTAGAATATCTATAATGCCTCTAAAACAACGAAGATGGATGTCGGGATAGGCCTACAACATACAAATGAACTATCAAATAATGAAAGAAAATAAATGGGTCCTCCAGTAGCATGGAGATTTACCAACAAACTCTGGACCTCAACGATAAGCTCAATGCTGATTCAGGTTACCTGTATTTGCATCATAAGACGAGCATGCCAACATTCATCGTGTCCATAAATGTACATTAACGAGAAGTTGTGGAATGGATAAACCATAACATATCTTAGAAAATCTTAAAGACAACAACTTACCTTAACTCTTCTCAACTAATGAATAACTTAACTCAATATAAAGCAATAAAACACATGCAATATATAGAAATGACTTTAAAACAATAGAAATCAACATGCTCATTATATAAATGCAATAAAAAACTTAATTGTACTTGTATAGTAAAATAATATAGTTTATTTGGGAGTTTCTCTAAACGGCAACAACCATTATAAGCCTAAGTGGTGATACAATGTCTTGCCCACATTTCCAGAACTATCGTTATCTTTGCCATCATATGGAACGCTTATCTTAGTTTATCTACTAGTCTAAGCTAAAAGCATCTTAATGATTTATTTTAAAAGTATGATCCATTATTACCCATGTTAGAAACATGGTTTATGGAGACATTGAATTATCTTAACAAAAAACTCGTCCCCATATTAATGGAGAACACTACACCCAATATATACTTAGCTAGTATAATTTAAAAAAACAAATATATTTATGTTCTTTGAGATTATTACTCAAAACATATTTTAAAAGATCTTTTTGGGAATACATAGTACCGATATACTCTTTTGAAGAAATGAATTGAATTTTTAATCTTTTCTCAACTCAAAATTTATGTCTTAAAACAAAGTTAAAACCATTGTAATAGATATATGAGAACTTTATGAACTTCACTTGATCTGACCCTTGACTTCTCTTAATTTGACTCTTAACTTTTCTTGACTTGATTCTTTTTTTTCCTTGAATCGAATTTATGGATTCGAGGACCGTTATTTGTGATAGTAAAGATATCATGATGTATAGCAATGATATAAGATAGTTAATAATGACAAATGAGCAAGAAATATCTATTGTGGAACTACTCCGCGACGCGGAGGTGAATTAAAATATTTGGTCATAAAATAATTTGTGAGGAAGAAAGGTCCTTGACCACTCCATGACACGAATTTATTCTTGTAAAATCTGAAGAACATGTCTATGACTTTGACCTAGAACAAAATTCTCTTAAGTAAACATTATTAGCACGTGGGTGAAGGAACCCTACTCTATACTTTTTAGGATTAAAACCTTGAAGGAATACACAACCAAATTGCACGTTCTTGGAGAACCTTGAGTTTTTCTTCTAATTTATTCTCTTTTCTCTCTTCTCCAAGCGCTAGAATGAATTTCCAATTGGCTAAACTGATATAATTCTTATTTGACATTAAATAAACTCCAAAAATCTAGATGGACTAATAGGGTATGAAAAATACTAAAAAACCCTTCAAAAATCTGGATTAGACTTTCCTTATTGAAATAACCCAACTTCCAAAGGGCATATTTCACTCAGTAGAGACTTTGGACATTGGTGCAAACTCACAACGACATCTAGAAAGGGTTATTGCCAAATATTTCCGAAGACCCTGGAAACACACCTAGCTCATCCGGAGGTAGGAGTTATGACCATTACTCACGTAGTACACACTTAACCAAATTTTCTAGAAGATTTTCCTAATATTTGTTTTTTTTCAAAAGACTTTTTTTTCCAATTCTAGACTTCTTTCTAGTTACGGAGTGTTACAGACGGTGATTGGGTATTGGGTTTTCATGTGTTGAGATTGAGAGAGTGAGTCCAAAACCCTTTTCCACACATTCAGCTTGAGAGAGTGGATGGACTACAGGCGTAATATTGTTCTTATTTACATGATTGATGATGTTTGAGAGAATCAACTTGATTCAGGGTAAATTGTTTGAGAGGAATTTCATCCCTCCCCCCCCCCCCCCCCCCCCCCCCCCCCTAATATTTTAGATATTCCACGTCTTTAGAGTTTTTGGAAAAGTTGTATTACCCTTAATCTAATATAAGCCCATAATCAAATCACATCCCAAGAATCATTCTCTTATGTTTTATTTCTGTGTTTATTGTTGTTCTAGTTAATAATTTCAAACAAAACCCCCCTTATTTGTTCGTGTCACCCCTTGATATGAATTATCTCTTGATTCGTAAATATCTTTTCATGTGGCTGATTTAAATAGGTTCACACTTTTCTATCAAATCTTAAATGTGTACCATTCCTTATGTGGTTCAACCCCAACTCATTTAGTTAGGTTATATACTGACTCACGATCGTTGACTCTTAGAGTTGGATTAAGTGTCTTAGACAGCGTTATTAAATCAAAATGTCTCCCCTGTCGGGGAGTGGTGTTAGCTAAGATTCTTTGGTTAAGTTCAATTTTTTTATTCTTAGTTATAGTCTAGTCTGCTTATTTTTTATTTTACTTTGTGTTGTTTCAAACAGAGGAAATGAGCGGCAACGGGAGCAATGGTAGCCAAGTAGGCCACCAATATGACATCGACAATTTCAACGACATCGATGAGCCTTATGGTAATGAACCCCTCTAATAAGTTGAATTGTGTCCTACCGCTTACCCCACCGACCGAATGGAACATGTTGTTCCACATTACAAGCACCATGTTGCAACTCTTGCAATTTGTTGTTTGGTGGATTAGCTCATAAGAATCCCCATGAGAGTTTAAGAAACTTTTTTTATGTGTGCGGGCCATTCTCCTTGAAGAATATATCCCAAGAGTCCGTACGGTTGAGGTTGTTCCCATTTTGTTTGATGGTAGAGGCATGTAAGTGGATAACTAAATTGCCACGACACTCAATTAACTTGTGGGAAAAGATTGTCAACGAATTTCGAGTGTGATTTTTCCATTTTTGAAGTTGATGACTCTTGGGGACAACATCCACAACTTCAAGAATTTAGAGTGGTGAACCAATTCGTGAGACTTGGTTATGATTCAAGAAGTCAGTTTTGCAATTCCCAACTCATTGTTTGTCGGATAATGTTTTGTTACATTATTATTACCGAAGCCTTGATTTGGTGAACAAGGTGTACCTGATCAACTTTTTCCAGGAGGTTTGATGCAACAACCTTACATTATAGCAACCCTACTTTTGGATGATATCACCACTATTAATCAGGATTGGTACAGCCATGAAGATCAAGTATCCCCTATGACGTTTAAGTTTACCGAAGAGAAGATTGACCTTAAAGACAAAGAGATGGATCAAAACATGGAAAAATCATGACACAACTTAACATTTTGTCCAAAATGTCATAGGAGCTGGTGCTAGAAGTGTCGATGTTGTGGCTGTTTGGTGTTTAACCCCCGATGAGGCCAAGTTTAAAGTGTTGTACAATAAATATGTTAAATTCCTAGAAAACCAATGAGGTTGTTATCATGCAAACTACCCAAGGCAGGGTGGTAACCAAGGTTAGACCAGGAAGGAAGGATGGATAAATTGTGATAGAGAGTGAATGGATCGTAACCGCACTTGGAAAGAAAGAGATGGGGATAAGGATAGGTACATTCCTCCCCACAAGCGTCCAAAGCCAAAAAATTCGAAGGAAGGTCGGTCTGATGATATTATATTTCGTATTCTCAACAAAGTGGAGAGATCCGACAAATTTTGAAAGAAATGAAGGAAGATGTGTCAACCCTTATCAAGAAGGTTATTATCACTCCGTCTCTATCAACTCTGTTGGAGACCCAAATGGATTATATTTAATCATATTTAAACTTGAGAAAACAAGGGGGTTGTCTAGAGATACTATGACCAACCCCAAGAATGATGTTTGAATGAGGACTTACGTCATGCAATGACGTTAATTGAGGCATTTCTTAGGAGACAACCCAAGTTTTGAATTTAGTTTTTCTTAATTTTAAAATAATGGTGTGTTGAATGTGTAGGTTAAAGTGTGGAATGCATTTAAAAGTTAAAAATTGGTGATATAAGTGTCCATTCTACGATTCACTGAAGAGGTTGGTGATTCCAATTATGACTGAAGTAGGAGTCTAGGAAATATGAAGTTGGAGTCTATAAAACTAAGAGAGCCCAAGAGCAAGTTGGCGAATCCCCTACCATGTCGGCGATCACAATTTTATCTTCTGTTTATATATCAGTTTAACCGGAGGTCCTATACAACTTCGTGAGCTAAGTGCCCACTCGGCGTGTCATCGCGTTGATTAGGACTAACACTAATGTCGCCGAATGAGCGAGAACTATATGGGTTTTAAAGGCCAAAAGTTCAAAATATTTCACATTCCCTAAAATTCTAATTTCCTAATTTCACAATCGTTTTCTTTGATTCTTGTGTTTTTATGGCTTATTAGTTGTTGATTGTGTTCTGGGAGTTGGATCCTTGGCCTCCTAGCTTTCCAGCTTATATATTCGGCATAAAAGGTTTGTTAAATGAACCCCAAACTTATATTTTAGATTTTTACTCATTTGCAATTGTTTATTTCTTAGTTTTGTGTGCTAGGCCTCGCTGAATCATAATTGTGTTCTTATTTTTCTATTTGAATTTGTAATCATTCCTACAATGCCCAATTGTTCATTTTCCAAGATTTTGTTCGTTAAATTTGATTAATTCTATTTTGTTTGTGCTAATTTGTTGTTGGGTTTAGTCCGCTGAAGTATAAGTAACTCGCATTTGTGCTAAATGGCGTATTTTACCTAGCGATGGAGCATTTGACGTCATTTCTTTGGGCGAAAGTCATCAAATGACCAAATTTGGAAAGACCAGGAGAAGTTTAAGTATCCCAAGGGAATGAGTGTGATGGGTTTAGGTTTAATTTAATGAGTGCATGGTTTGATTTTGTTTTCGGGTGTTGTGGGGTTGAATTTAGAAGTAAGGGTTGAAAATATTCACGTTAGGCAGTTTAGCGAGCTAGGTCGAGGTCACAAAATCCATTATATTGCCTTTAATTTCATGATAAATTTAGTTTTAGTTATGTAACTTTTGGCAAAAAAGCTTGAGTTTGCCAAGTGCACTCGATGACTCACCGATTTTCTTTCTTGATCTCCCTTTCTGTGCCACTAACCCTTAAAAGACACGGGAACTTTTGGCAGGCTATTCCTTTCTCGCCAAAGGTTGTCGACGATTCATCAAAATTCCCTTCCCATCGCCGACATGAATTTTTTATAGAAAGTGGTGGAAATTTCCCCCCCCCCCAAATCTTTTCAACCCGGATCGTTTAGCTCGCCAAAAGTAAATCAACTCAGTTTGTCCCTGCCGCTGGTTGCTACAATTTTACTTGAACTATCCCTAACTCTTTTTTATGTTTTTTTAGATATGAATAGAACCAACATTTAATATGACTTCCCCCGTACAACAGAGACGGTTTCATCAATCATGATAAATGAAGGGGGAGTCAATCCTCCTAAAAAGGGAATGAAAGAGCCTCAAAAGAGAGGAAAAGTAAAGGGCAAGAGGCCCGTATCTGTGTAACACTTTGAAAATCCAAGATGTGTTCTAAAGCCTAGCATAGTTTTATAAGGTGTTGAAACTGTTGTTTAATGTCGATTTCAGCAATGATAGAAGTTCATTTACAAGTCTAGAAACAAAACTCCATGACTCGAGATCTAGTCAACACAACGAGGTGCTAGCGGGCCTAGCCTATTTGCTAGAATTTTTAAGAAGTTGGGAATGTTAAAATTGGTGTAATGGTGTCTAACGTGTGTTTAAGTTTATTAGTGGTCAAAACGTCCAGGTACGACTTCCCAAGGACCAACCAAGAGTCCCTGAAGAGGACCCTTGCATTTTGGGGTCAAAGACTGCCAGGGCAGTGTGCAACCACGAAGGGAAACAACGGAACGTGTGTGGATCGACGAGGCGTCAATGCCATCCGTCTACCAACGACCTGCCCAAATCCTAATAAGGAACTTTTTTGCATAGTCCCTCTTAATCACACCGGATGTTCATCAGTGCAGCACGGAAGTGGGGGTTGGCTGACCAATTGACCCAACGATCTTTTCGATCGTGTGTGTGGTCGTCCTATAAGACATGTTTTCACTGACACATTTTTAAAATTATTCCAAGTAAAATATATGGGTGTTAGGTCTTAGTTTTGGGTTTAAAACGGAAGCCTCATTACGGTTAATTAACACAACATATCAATACCGCAGACCCCTACTAAGATAATCTAAGCTCTCATAATTCACAAACAATACTCCGTTCCTTCTCTCTTTTTACTCTCTCTAGTGAAGAACACCATTGAATACAAAGTTAGGTGAGGGTTAATGGGATGCAAATAGTCAAGTTTCGCCATCAATCTTTATCTATTAGCAAGGTATGAGATCTCTTTGACCTTTGAGACCTCTTTCCTCAAAGGGTTTCATCAAAATGATTTCAAAAGTTGAGTTTTGAAGTGGGTTTCATCCATTCTCAAAATTTTAATTTTAGAAATTGGATTTTTTTTATGATGTTTTTTTTTGGAATTCGGTGAATACATAACATTCTTCTAACTAATTATTATTATCTTAATGTATTGTGGTCTAGTTTGTAGAAACATGACCCTCACCTCTTTAACCGTAGGTGATGATCTTGATATGTGGTTGTTCCTGTTTGATTCAATTGACTTTTATTATGGTTAATGAATACTATATGAGATGTTTTTCATCCTAATAGTGATGATTAGGGTGATTATAGTCCGTAATAATGGTAGTTCTTGAGAAGTTGATCTAGGTTATCAAGTATGTATTAAATTGACCTGAGTATCTTGTCTTAAGCTTTTAACTAGTGTTGAACAGTGATGTAGTGATTGTTTTTGCGTTGTTATTATGATTATGTTATACGATAATTTAATTATGATTATGTTATACGATAATTTTGTTGAGTTAAGGGTTGATGGTAAGACATTCATGATGGATTATTAAGGGACTTGGTAAGTCTTGTGATCCCTATCCTTTACTTAAGTTATGTTTAATTGTGATTACTTCATGATGTTGTATTGAAATATGCCTTGTATTAGGATTGATAGGGTGGTATGATGTTCAATTGAAATTTCTTGACTATGATTTTTGAGGTTTTCACTTAAGACGTAAATGTTATAAGGATGGTGAATTATTTACCATTGTGCATTATCATGATATGAAAGTGTTAATGTGCTAAACTTACCTACATAAATTGTAACGAATGGACAATACTCATTCAATTCGTATGGAGCTATGATTATGATGAACATACAAAGGATAGACCCTATGACCAACAATAAGCTTTGATGATTAATAAATACATCTCAAAGTAGACGTAGCTTAGCACCGAGTGAACTTGACAATTGGAGGTGATGGATTTCCTATAGAGGAACGATTCATCCCCCTGTTAGTTCCAAAATGTGGTGTTACTCCCCAATGAGGGATTTACTCATCCAATGGATTCACATAGAAGATTCCCATTGCCAGTGGTAATGTAGAAGGATTATGGCTATCTTTTAGTTCTTGAACTAGGTTGCCTCCATAGAATGACTAGCTAGTGGATCCACCTAGAACGCTACATTTATTTATGGTTTTACTTTATCCGGTGACCACCTTCCTTTGGTGTTAAGTTTTACAACACCGGATTCCACACTTATCTCTTGTGATCTATGTCAGGTAAGGAAAGTTTTCCCTAAAATAATATAAAGTAATGAAGTACAAATCAACTAGGGTGACTTGAAAGGATGACTTAGCTTAGGTAGGGGTATGGTACTATACCTATGCCTTGCACTAGTTTTCCTTGAAGGGAAATTAAGGAGGTTATTACTATGTATTTATATGCTTATAATGGTACATGAATAATATTTTGATGAACTTTCCATATTGTTGATACTATATGTTAATTGGTGTCAGGACTATATAATAAATTTGTATGGTTATATTGGTTAAAGTATGAGTACAGATGAACTCTGTAAATGCCATGCTAATGTGAATAGGATTTTAGTCTGATTTGGTTGGCTTACTGATTGTAGTGGAGGTTTTATGGGGCTTTGCCTGTCCATTTAACTTTGGTGACTTGAATAGGGGTTCGTGGATAATGTGTTGCTTTGTGTTAATGTTGAAATGTACCTTAGTCATGCTTATTGCCTTATTATGGACTTGATGATAGAGTTTACTTTACTAGATATTTTAATTATAGATTCATTTGACTTGACTAAGACTTGGCTGATGTTGTTTCTTGGATGTACATTCCTATACTTAATGAACCAGGGTTTATTGGTTGGTATGGTTTTTGTTGAAGTACACTAAAAGGGTTTTTAACGAAAAATGCATCCTTATTGAAATGTCCTTTACTTAAGCATGATGTATTCAAAGTATGTGTGAATAATGGTATCATACTGGTCAAAGTGGTGGTACTAAACCCCATTTCTTCCTGTTTTCCCCACATTTGGGATCCGGTCATTGAAGGGCTTTTTGGAGCCATTTTTTTGAAGAAGACTTGGAATTCTGATTATCAAGTAGGGTAGATCCTCACTTGTCGAGGAGCAATGGACATAGTCAAGCTAAAGATTTATTTTAGGTATTATGACCTCTTATGTTTCACCTTTCCTTTCATTTGAGTACTAAACATTGTTGACTATTGTGTCCTATTGTATTGATGTATTGTCATTAAGGCCCAATTTGATCTACCTTTTAAGTTAGGAGATAGACGACTATTTTGAGGACTATGTTGTAATTACGTATTATGCATGTGCAATAAAAGTAAGAAAGACTAAGTCATCTTCCTATACGAAGTGTCTATGAATACTCGATATATATCTATAATGTTCTGTAAAAGTCTTGTAAACTTTCAAATAGAGTATGAAAAGTTTTAAATTTATATATGCCCTAAATTTAAAACCTATAATTAATGATGTAAGGATAAAGAGGCTAGTCCTTAGTCGTAACGAAGGCTGATGACGCCGGTTTAACGTCCCTAGGGGTATTATCGAATGGACAATCTTGGTATCAGAGCATGAGGTTTAAATATCTTTGATCTACTTCTCTTCCAATCACGTCTATGTTAGGTCCTATTCATAATTGGGAAGCGCATTCACACTTTATGAGAGGAATCTATCTGATCTTCCAGAAACTCTCACTTTTTTGAAAGTCCAATTCGTGCTTTCAGAGTGAAATCTATATGTTTTCGTTTGCATCTCATCCTTTTAATTGTGTTATGGCAAGTTATACCCAAAGGAATGTGGCATGAG